>SMSQ01025360.1:18906-70591 GCA_019453375.1 Ctenoplectra terminalis | reverse complement strand
TTTTTTTTTTTTTTTTTTTTTTTCGTTTTTCTTGTTTTTCTTGTTTTTTTTTTCTTTTTTTGTTTAACAAGTTGATTCAAAAATTTTCTAATCAACATTTAGAACAATTATCGTTCGATAGTGAAAATTTTGTTTCGTTACAATTAGATATACGGATAAATTTATATATCGTTGACATTGCTTTTAAACATTTAACTAAGAATGTTTCGTACGGTAAAGAATAGTTTGTATAGTAAAGAAAAGAAAAATAATAATAAATTTACGAGGGATTTACTTTATCGTTTCTTATTTTGTTAATACAGGTATATTTTATCTGCTGGAGTATTAATGGCTTTTGTACATATAATAAGCTAATGTTGGCTGCGTCTGGTCTATTATTTACATGGTATTTCGTTCTTTGGAACGTTATATGTATTATGAAGATAACCTGATGAAAGAACATTGTAAACTAACAGAAGAAAGCAGCGAGGACAGTGCTGCTAATGGTGCTTTGGCACTGTTATTATCTTATCGCCTCCTAATAACACAATGGAAGAGCCAGCAAAGAAAAAGCAACGTATTGAAAACAATGAAGTCGAAAGGGGTACGTTATCAGAGATCGAGCAATTGCAGAATAGTCTTTTGGCGCAATGCTTGTGTAATGTACCAGAAAGCAGACTACGTAAACCTTTTACCAGTGCAACGGTGGAAGTTGAAGATGGCTCTTTCAGATCGTCATTATTATCGGAGTGGGAACCCGATCAAACCTTAGAATTCTTAAGCGCTTTACAGCTTCTATTCGACTTAGCCATTAAACAAAACATCAGAGGTGTTATGTGCAGAAGAGTGGTAGATGTTTGTGATGCGCTGGCGCGAAACGAGCATGGCATTATAGATCAAATAATTGACTTATCGTGTACGACGAATAAATTTATATCGTTTGCTGCTAGCAGAGTTCTTGCGTCATTTTTCATTGTAACGAAGGAAAATATTGAAACGGCATGGCTGGAAAGATTAACACAGTCTTTAGTGAATACCCATTCTCCGAGTCAAATGTTATTTACTTTGGATGTTGTGAAGAGAGTTGTAGAACACAAGGACTGTAGTATTCATCCCCTTGAAGATACGGAGAGTATAGTACCGCCGTCGCATTGTAATACGATATCAATTTCAGATGCAGAAAGTTTTGATAGTACGCCGGTAAAAGCGATGTGCGTCAAAGCACTAGAATCTAAATGGACTATACTGGTATCAAAATTTGATGCTATTCTAAGTTCGTATACACCCCAACATGAATCAGCTGTCATTACGTTTCTTGATTTATGGGAGTCGATTATTTCTGTTAAAGCTAACTTATCTGTTATTGATACCAAGCTTTTTTATTCTCAGTTAGACAACCTGGTTGTACTTTTAAATGCCAATGTTCCTGGTGTAATTTGGAGACACCTTCTTGGATTATTTAACGAAGTATTATGTTACGGAAGCACTTTGGCGTTACAAGATGTATTACCGGACGAGCCTTGCTCTCTTGCACATTTAATTGTCAGAGCGGTAAAAGATTGGAGATTACTGGATGCTTTACCGTACAGACACGGTTCTGGAAGATTTGGAGGAGGTTCTGGAGAAGGCGATCGTCCTCTTCTACAAAAGATAGTGCTTTTAGTTTTAAAAAGTGTTGCAGTGACAGTTAAAGAGACACGTAGTGATTCTAGTGACTCTTCCTTGGGTTCTGAAGCGGAAGATCTTGATGCTGATATGGCAGTTATCGAGAGAAGCATCAGAGAAGTTTTAAGACAACTTGATCAGTGTGTTAAAACACTAATGCCATTTCATCCTGAAATGCCTTTGTCGCAATGGGTTGTGCAAATGTTTCATGATCAAGATGATTTTTTGATCGAAGGCATGGTGTGTTGTTTAGATGTAGCTGTTGGTTTATTTTATAGAGGACCTCCACAAAATGATCTTGGTCATATGCTTAGTCCGACTTTAACTTTCATACAATTTATACATGCTGTATCGCATGACCCAGATGTTTTACTAGACCTACTTGTTAGTAATGAGACCTGTTTCTTATTATACTTATTAAGATTTTTGAAATATGTTAAAAGAAATTGGACAGAATTTGTCTCTTGTTGTGGAAGAGAACTAGACGATACCATGACAATATTGATAAGACTTCGTTTAGCAATTGATAGATTAGTATCGAAAGCTTTGTTTCCTTATAACATAAATCCAGTTCTACGTTTGTTAGAAAAATGTGAGTCCTTCTATGAAGGAAATATAGAAAACTAATTATTTGGTTGTACGATGAAATTCAAAATTTTGATTCGCTAGATAGATGTACAAACTGTAAGAATAAAAGCTTTGTCGTCTGGCTTATTTTATCAGCCAGAAAATAACACAAAATTGTATAGCCTTGTTAACTTCATTTTGATAAACGACTGAATTATGCTACTGTCTTTTGTAGTACTGAATATCTATAATAATATTAGAAGATTCAGAGAGACATTTTTATTTATTATATTTAGCAAAATTTTATTCCTTCAGAACTATTGTTGAAGTTTTACTCAAGAATTATATTTTGCATTTCATGGTTGAAGTATAAATGGGTTGAAGTAGTACAAAGATTAGCTAAAATTATATGCTTCACAATGAAATTGCACTTTAATGGTGCTATGAAAACATATTTGCCAAAGCACCATTGAAAATAAATTTAAATATATTCTATTAGAATAATATTTATATGTATACATAAAACTTAAATGTATAATTTGCCAGTCGAGTAGAATCATGTAAGTTGGATTTTGATGTGCACTATTATATATATATATATATAAACACATATTTCTGTACATTACAGTACTAAAATCACAAAAAGATATATTGGATTATTTTCTAAAGATTTTTATGAAAAAAAAACTTAAAAATATATAGTACGAAAGCCTTCAGTTTTAAAAGTGCAGGGTATTAAAGTCAATGTATTAAACTATATAATTGATTTTGAAACTTTGCGCCAGAAGCACTGATAAATATTTAATTGTATTTGTTGAATCAAAATTTATAAATAAATTCATTTCAGTTTGTTCGGTAACTAAAAACTATAACATGATTTTATGACTTCTCTAGTATGTCCATGTACTTAAATACAAGTGTAAAATTTAATAATGTTTATTAAAATGAAACATCGTCATGATTTATTACCAATGTATAAATAATAATATTGTATAATATTGCAAGTATATAAATGTAAAATTACTGGCAATGCGAATGGAAATTATTGACATTTAAAATTATGCCAGTATTAATAAATTATTAGATACAAATGGCAATGATTGCTCCTAAGTTATAATTAAGAACAATGTTTGCCATGATTGTTCTGGAATTGTCAACAAATAAAAATATTTGTATATATTAATTGTAATGTTAACTATGCGTATCTTAAAATTAACTTTGTAAGTATGGTACATGTAATACACTAAAAATCTACATATTTTTACTTTTATAAACATGGTGTGATTTTATTTATTAATTCCCTTTGTGTAAATTTTTTTAACAACGCTTGAAAATCGTTCATGTACAATGTAAAATATGTTAAATAATAAATTATATACATACATTGAAATATTAGTAATGATCGGAATTAAAACTTAGTGTAACTATGAAATTACAGACGAGACATAGGATACCCTATGTACTTATATACTTGCTTAATGTATTCTAATTTACATCTTCATAATAAACAATTTATGTTGCATATAAGCGATGAACCGGTAAAAAAATTTTTACGAAACTGATCCCAAATTATAATTGGGATTCTAAGCATTGATTGAGTTCTTAACGATTCAAAAATTCTATTTCAAATCTTAGATATTTGTATTTTTTTAAATGCTGATTTTTCGAGATTGGTAAAACATGTTAATCGCTAGATGGCAATAGTATTTCACGGTAATAATTGTTTATAATTCATAAATGAGAAAAAATTTTTAAACAAAATTAGGCTTAAATTTTATTTCTTGAGGATTTTAATTTAAGCCGCAGAAAATCCAAAAAATTTTGTCTAGAAGCTGAGAAATTTCGATTTTTTTAATTTAATACCTATCAGTTGGTTCGACTCATTAAAAACTATTTACAATTAATAAACCATAAGGAATATATAAACATAAGTGAAACCTTGTTCTTCGGTACACCGTCTCAAAAGTTCATAAAATATATACAGAAAATTATTGATTAGCAAATTCGTATCTAGTAATAGATTAGCCGGGTAAAAACTTCTACTCTTAAAATTATTGATAAATAATAACTTCTTTGCAAAATCTAAGCAACGGTAGTTGTTTATTTTTACTAAAGGATCGTACTATGTTATTTAATATAGAAAATGCATAAATCAATCGGAAACTGTTATTAAAAAACTAAAAATGTTTAGGGAATACTTGTAGTGAAAGGTACGATTTAAAAATTGTACATGCAATTACAAACGGAATATTATTTAAAGTTATTCGTTGTGATAACAGGGATAGTGTTTTCTTGCAAAATGCAATACTAAGAAAATGATAAATTAATAATAAAAATTGAATTATTTGTTATTATCCTTTACCCAACTTACTTCAAAGTTGGCGGGATTCCAAATAAAACTTAACTATGTCAGATACCTTACTGTGCCATACTGACAGCGCATACGGCAAAGAGAGGTATGGTATTCAATTTGTTCGCATTTCGTTGCAAGTACGTATTATTTTTATTTTATTAATATATTTTATAGTTTGTAACCGTTGACTTTTTTTATTCAACCAAAGGTTTTGCCGCAATGGAGCTTAAATTATTGGAAAAGATAAAAAAACTTGGGTAAGCAACTGGAGGTTATAATGTTGAACATTAACATTTAACCGTACATAATGTTTAAAAAAAACTTATTACACGCGTTTATTTAATTTCAATGAAACAAATACAGTTACTATTGTGGTCATAATTTTAATTAATTTTACCAATTTTATTGTTCAATGACATCTTTTTATTATGTAGATACAACGGTGAACTGATAGAGCCTAACAAATTTAAGGAGGCTTTAAAACAAGGTTCAAAATCGCCAGAATTTACAAAGCTTGTAGCATGGTTAACAGATGAACTCGCAATATTGAATGATATGGATGAAACTGTTCATGCCATATTGTCATCGGATGATTCTAGTTCCTTCTTATTAGAATTAAACTGCTTTCTTAAGGAATTAGGATGTATGAATCAGAAATCAGTGACTGGTAATGTCAACGAACGTTTGGCAACCGAACAAGATAGATACATTTTATTAGATTTTTTGGGAGCAGAATTAAAAACTTGCAGATTATTAGAATCTAAAAAACATAAGAATTCAACCTCTCAGGCTCTTGTTGTCGTAAGTTTTCTTTATCAAGGTAGGATCTAAATGATTATAAAATATTATGGTTTTATTAAATTATAAATTTGTATCTACCTTTTGTAGGAAGAGAGTGATATAGCTAAAGATCTTAAAGATATGTTAATAGCATTAAATTTTGAGAAGCCACCAGCTGATATTACTCCTGAGAAACTTTTTACAAGACTGGAAAACAAGTTGACTGAAATATTAAAAATAGCTCCTGCCGAGCTTGTAGGAAAATCATTAATTACTCATGAATTCTCAGAAGGAGATTGGAAAGAACTTGAACACATACAACAAGAGTTACACGATGAGTATAGAATGCGCCGTGAAATGTTACTTAAGAGACTCGATGTAACAGTACAATCCTTCTTAGTAAGTACATATGGTTAATTTCGAAGTAAAACTAGATTTAACGAAGTTCAAGTACACACGATATATATTCTTAAAAATAGTGGTCGGACAGAGTAAAAACTCAAGAAGATGAATTAAATAAAAGATACGCAGAAACTAGAAAATTTTTAACTATAGAACCAGATATTACATTTGCTGATTTACTAGCAGCAAGAGATGATATTGCATTAATGGAAAAAACAAGCAATGCAAGTGTTAGAAAAAATACTCGAAGTGAAATTAATAGAATTATCATAGGAGAGGTACCGGATAGAGGTGGAAGACCATATGAACAAGAACCGCCACCACCTGAAATGCCACCATGGGAAAAGGATAGAGTACCGAGACCGTCAACTTCTGGGTTAGTTAAAATAAAAGAAGTAGTTTTAGATAAAATAATTGGAAACAGACTTATATATTTATATCTTATTTTAGCGGTGGTCGAGGAGGCGGTAGAGGTGGTGATCGTGGAGGAGGCGGTAGAGGCGGTGATCGTGGAGGAGGCGGTCGAGGCGGTGATCGTGGAGGAGGTGGTCGAGGCGGTGATCGTGGAAGAGGCAGCGGTTTTCAAAGTTCTAATACCGCTTATGATAATAGAAGTTCATATGGTGGTAATAGCAATTATGGAGATAGTGGGTTCCATGGTTCCAATTTTTCGTCTAATAACGCTGGATATGATGGGCAAGGAGGTGGATATGGAGGAGGACAAGGAGGAGGTTATAGAGGAGGACATGGTGGAGGACACGGAGGAAGCTATGGAGGAAGTCAGGGAGGAAGCTATGGAGGAGGTCAGAGAGGAAGCTATGGAGGAGGTCAGGGAGGAAGCTATGGAGGAGGTCAGGGAGGAGGATATGGAGGAGGTGGTGGAAATAATAATTGCGGTGGAGATAACCGAGACGGAGGTAATGGGTTTAATAAAACTTGGAATAAAAATGTAAATTCGGGATTGTCTAAATTTTAAGATCGATTTTGGTCAAATTATTGATTCACGATCAATTTGAATACCTAGGATATGGACATCGATACTGTTACCCAAGTAATACAGACTCTACATCACAATTTGAGTATAAAAGTGGTCAACAATATCAAAGGGGAGGTTCCAGTGGTAGAGGAAGAGGAAATAGAGTTCAAGGTGGATGGAATCAAGGTGGTAATAATTCCGGTACAGATAATTATCAACGTAGCGGATATAATCGTGGCGGAGGTCGAGGAGGACGACAGTACTGAAGATACTTTGTATAAAATATTATTCTTATGGTCGTAATAGTAATACTGAAAGAAATTTACATCACACGGCATAATAATTAATATCAATGAATTTCTACGTAATAAATAAATGCTTATTAGTTTATACATCTTAAGTTATGTTTTCAAATGCTATATGAAGCATAAAATAATTAAGAACATTAATTATAAACTAAAAATGGATTATTAAAATCATTGATATTATTTTCAAAATATAAGTTATTTACCGTTATGTAAATAACAATAATTATTGTGTACTACTTTATAATACTTTATAATGTGTGAAATGTTGAATCTGGTTACATACTTGTGTTTGAATTTTGTAAATATACATTTTGTGTACAATGAAATTGTTGAAATTAACTGTTTATAATATAGCGTGCAAGGAGACAAAATTGATTGATTAAATTATTGTATGAAATACTTATTAAATATATATTATAATTGCATATCAATAATTTGTATTTGAATGTGTACGAATATATATCAAAAGCATACAAAGTGATTTAATGGTTTGATTTCTTTTAGTTTATCAATTAATTATACCCTGGGGCTGAAAAAATCTATAAAAAAAGTTAACTGTATCTAGAATTGCTTGTTAGCTAGAACGATACCTTCTATATTCCTTTTGGTTTATGCCTCAATGTTTTATCAGCCGTCTACAAACTACACGGGTTTAGATATATGGGAAAACAAAATGCCGATGTGCGTTTTACGGTTGAATCGTTGTATTTATTTTACTTTATTCGCTTGGAAAAATCAGAAATTTTGTCACATAGGAATACTAAATTTAATATTGGTGTGATTTAATATAACGTTAAAATATTTTATACAATCTACGTTATAGTTTATAAAATGCTGCAATTTATGTGTTATCTGACTTATAAAATACAGTGTTTTGTCTGTTAAAGTACTATTATCGACCAACATAAAAGAACAATATCTACTATCAGGAAATGGCAATTACAAAATACTTAATCGATTGATTGATTTCAGGTACGTATATTCGTGCGTATATATAAGTTTATCATTAACGTTATTTTTTTAGTATAATTTATTAGTAGTTTATTAAAAAAAATTAATCGATCGTTAAATAAATGTACAAAAAGTTTTATTACTTTAGATTATTATTAAATGTTTTTATGATGAATTTGTGTAACGTCAAGGGTATTAATAAATTTAGTTTTGTACGAATAACTTTTTATTTCAATTCTTTTACAAGGTTTTTAAGGAGAATTCCATACACAAATTATAATTATTTATAAGAAATAAAGATGTCTGGGGGAGAGAGGAAAAAACGTGTTTGTGACAGAGGACAAGGTTGGGAAGAGGCAGGTGCTGAATTTTATCAAGAAAGTTATCCCGCAGCAATTGAAGCAGATTTACAACAGGCTTTACAAAGAGATCCTTCTCATATAGCTACTTTACTTCCGAGTAAAAAATCTCGTGTTGGTAAGTCTCTGAATAATATAAATTACATACATAGGAAGGAGAATATTATATATTTCATATTGTAATAATAGCAACTGCCAAAAGAATACGTAATGACACAAAAACAACCTTGAGGAGGCGTACCAGTACAAGATCTCGTGGTACAACTACATCGAGACGTATGTCAACAAATATTCATGATACAGCGGTGTCTATGTTACCAGATTTATCAGAAAATTTATCTAACGAAGAACGTACTTGGGAAGAAATAATGCAAATCAAAGCTATGCCTGTGTGTATGGCACAAAAAATACAATTAAAGAATCAATTACAAGTATGTTAATGATGATACTAATGAACAAGAACATAGTTACAGTTTATTTAATAGTAATGAAAAATTGTATGTACATATATTTTACAGAGTGCTACAAAATTAAGACTGCAAGGTTTTGAACAATTAAAATGGCAACGAAGAAAAGCTTGGCAACAATTTCGTATCAGAATGAAGGAAGCGTATTCAAAAATGGCATTATGGAATAATAGCCTTAAAACAATTGGAGGAAATTTTGGAATGGGGATAGTAGCATACTTTTTATTTATTAAGTGGTTAACGTATCTTAATGTTCTTTTATTTATAATTACGTTCTTATTTATTGTGTTACCCTTAATATTATTGGATATGCCGGAAGAAGAATCATGCCTAAACTCTAATAACAATCATAGCATATCTTGCTGTTCAGAGTTGTATTGGAATATAACTCACGAAGGAAACAGTTTAACAGACGTTATTCAGGGCACTGGTATTTTAGAATACACTTTACTATTTTATGGTGCATATAGTCATATGATTTATGATACTTCTGGCATATTCTATAACTTACCATTATCTTATATCTGTGTCACTATTGGTGTATTTATTTTTAGTTTAGTAGCAATTGTTAAGTCAGCTGCTAAAAGTTTCAAACAAAGGGTAGTCGAAAATGAAGGTCAATTTTATCAGTATTGTAATTTAATTTTTGGTGGTTGGGATTACTGTATACATAACGAAAAGTCTGCAGCTATAAAGCACAAAGCATTATACAATGAAATGAAAGCATTATTAGAAGCTGAAAGACTAGAAGAAGAAAGACAAAATCGAACGAGAGAAGAAAAAACAAAATTGTTTTTTATGCGTTTGTTTGTTAATTTAATAGTTTTAACACTGTTAATTGGTTGCGGTATATTTATTTATTATATATTTGAATTTTCTTTTGATCAAATTTCACTGGAAACGGTCCAAACTTACAACTCACAGTATTTATCGTTAAACAGAATCATTCACTTATTTTTCGAGTTTCTTCCATATATATGTATTGTTGCTTTAAATCTTTCAGTACCATTTCTTTTTCAATATCTAGTCACTCTAGAAAATTATAGTCCTTCATTTGTTATATACGTGACTCTTCTTCGAACTGTATTTTTGCGACTTTCTTCTCTCATTGTTTTACTCACATCATTTTATAAACTAATTGCAACCGAGGTAACGGATAATGAATGCACTAATAATGCTAATGGACGACCCTTATGTTGGGAAACATTTGTAGGACAACAGTTCTTTAAATTTTATACCACCGATCTTTTTTTTCAGTTTTTTATAACATTTTTTATCAATTTTCCTAGATCATTAATAGCAAAACATACGGAAAATGAAGTAATACGTTTTTTCGGAGAACAAGAATTTGATTTACCTAAGCATGTATTAGATGTGGTTTATTTACAAACCATCAGTTGGCTTGGTTTCTTTTTTGCACCTCTATTACCATTAGTTGCAGTAATTGGTACTTTTCTGTTGTTTTATATCAAAAAATTTGCTTGTTTAGTAAACAGTACTCCATCGAGTAAAGTTTACAAGGCAAGTAAGTCAAATGCTTTTTTCATGTTGATTCTATTCATTTCATTTATTTTATCTACAATACCAGTTGGTTATTCAATTGCAGAAATAGTGCCATCAAAATCTTGCGGTCCATTTAGAGGTTTCAAGTCTGTATGGTCATTATTAATTATGATGTTTGCACAATTTCCTGATTGGGTTCAATCTATTTTATACTTTTTTGGTACTGCTGGATTTGGTGTACCAGCTTTTGTTATTCTTACTTTACTTTTATATTATTATTACGCTGTATCGGTAGCAAACAAACATATGGTTACAGTATTAAAGAATCAGCTGATACTAGAAGGTCATGATAAACAATTTTTACTTAACAGATTAAGTGCATTTATTAAACAACAACAAGATCAGAACAAATATCACCAAGATCAGGCAAATGAGTTAGGCACATTTTCATAACCAGTGTTACGAAGGATGAGATAATTTTTTTATTATACTTTTTAAATCGCATAAATTCAGTAAATGTTTAATACAGTTACATATTATGAACTGTATAAAAATTGTCCAAATTTAACTGAATTTATATATACTTTTTGTATTATAACAAGACCGTTTAACTTATTTCATTAGATATTAAATTAGTAGGATTCAAAAGACCTTGGCCAATTATATGGTATTTAATTAAATCCTATCTAGGATACTTTTACATTTGTTATGGAACCATTTTTATTAGATTTATTCAGTTATATATAAAGAATTAAACAATTTAAAATAAGTTAAAAAAAATAATACTTAAAAATCAGGGTACAAAATGAAAACCGTGCAATAGTAGAACAAGTCATAAATTGTTTACTATGTATTTCTAGTTTTAGTAAATATAGCGGAGTTAATATCCATACAGAGTATTAATAGTAAATATAAGATTTTTTTTCTTTTTTCTTAAATGATTTTTTATAAAATACTAGGTAGAATGATTTTTTTTTTTTTTTTTTTTTTTTTGCAAAAATTCAAGGTATCATGAATTCACTTTTTAATTTTATAAAAGAACATTAGGGTGCTTATGATAAAACGAAGTGAAGTGATATACGATGGACCTATTTTTAGATTAGCTGAGTATTAGAAATATAACGCAGTTGTAAATAGGTTTTGTAGGCTAATCAGGTCATTAGGAATAAGAAAACATTTGATAGTAGAGTATTTATTACTTATGTATTAAAGTACTTATTAACCAAAAGTACTTTAGTTTATATTGAAAACTTGTTTCTGCGAACTTTATTTTTTCTAGCAATAATTTTAGTTTATAATTTGATACTTGCAAGAGTGATTTTATATTTATCATATACACAATTATATTTAATATCTTTTTTAAGGCGTACGTATATACATGTAAGTGTTATATAAATAGACATTTTTGTTTTTTATTTTTAAATATTGATTATTTTGTGGTTTAAAAACAAAAACTTCTTTTGTCTTTAACACTGCCATTGTACATGAAAATAGATTTACTTTAACTTTTCTATTCATATACATATATAAACGATTCCAGTAGAAACTATGCATGTATTTCTTGCAAATATTCATTGCAAAACTGCCCATATATACACTAAATAGTTTCCAAAATGCATTTTATATGGATTTTATACAAACTAGACCACAAATGAACAGCTGCATATTAATGTCACATTAAACACGACTTTTACTAACAATTATATTGCACTGACTATCACTTTATAAGTAATAGTCCATTTCTCTGGTGTCATTATAAGCGGTATTAAAAGTAATACAATATATTACTCCGAGTAGTATTACACGTAATAAACAAGTCTTTTGTGCTAAAAAAAAAAAAGTAGATGCTTTCATCTTCGTTACAACTTTTATATATTTATAAAACTAAGAAAATTAATTACAAATATACTATTTATCTTGTAAAAGACTGCACATTTTTGAAACAGCTTTCCTAATTAAACTAAAGATTGTTTGCGAAGTTTACATATGTCATAAGGGATTATAAGATGTCTGTTATGTATGACAAAAATATATGCTCATGATATAAAATATGGTTAATAAATTATAATATATATATAAATATACAAAATATTTATTTTTATCTTTATATTAAAATATAACAATCTTTATAATTCATTAAACATGTAACTATTTTGTTCGATGTTTAAATTTGTTTTCAATTATGATTCCGTAGAATGTAGCTGAGGGAAAATATATATCATAAATATCAATTATATTCTACAAAATGTAAAGCATTTTTATTTCTTATTTATTAACTTACTGCTTCAGCAATATCAATCCAATCCATGGCAGCTGCTAAGGCATCATTTTTAGATGGTAATTTATCATAATTCCAATAGGTAAAATGTGAAAAAGTTCCGGTAGAGTATAAATTACGTTCTACGTTTTCTGCTTCTGGTTTTTTATGTTCAAGAAATGTAACACCTTTGTATCCAGAAGGTAGTGTTATTTTTTTCCCTTGAAGTGGATGTCCACGAAACGAAGAAGTAAAATCTATGGACAAGAAAAATAATTTTTAATTTTTATCTTAAATATTTGATTTTAATATAACTTAAGTAATATTATCCGGCAGAAAACAATTGTACAAAAACACGTATGTTTATATCAATGATAAATTTAAATTTAACAAACTTACGTTCATCGTCCATTTTACGAATGTAAGGTGTAAAGTAAGAGGAAACATTTGCAGACTCGTCGCCATAAATTTTACACGGCATTAAATGCAATACGCTCTCTTTTTCTTCGGATAAATCATGTTTCATGTGTAAATGAATAGCCATGTTTAAACGGAAGTACCGCGTTTCATTTAGGCGGGAACAAGTTCAATCTTCACAAACCTTCTTCTCCCTAATTATGACATAAATATGGTTTAATATATTTTTTAAATATATCCTTTATTTATTTACAATCAATATACAATTAACAATAATTAATATATTCAACCATCTATAAATTTTCATCAAAACTATACGATACCTTTACTATTGGTTTATTAAAATACAAAATAAAAGTAGGTTAAATATTTGAAACTTATTTTACTGTGATTAATTAACAAGCATTTAAACGTAAAGTATACATACATTATCTTTGTAGTTGTTCACAGATATATACGATCAACCGTCTATAGTGGGGATATGGTCCCCACCTTTGCGAAACGAAGGGAGTAGGGAGAAAAATTTACCACCGTCGTGCGACGCGCACTCGTAGCGTCAGTCGCAGTCGATTGTTCGATTCGATTCGATCTTGCGCATTTTGATTTTCATTTCGGGAAAATTTTGTGCGAGCGAAGCGTTTTTAGCGAGCAAAATTAGCGTGTCGCGTAGCTCGGTGTAGAATATACTGTGTGACTAGTAAAAGTCGTGTAATTCATTTTTACGGACAACGTGATCCTTTCTCTGATCGAAGATGAGCACGCCGGTGAAAAAGGTACCCATTCATCTGCAGGTTAGTCGGCTTCTAATTTATTCTCTTTTTATCTTTGCATTATATTATTTCTGTCGACTTTTATCAGAGTTCGTTCCATTGCATTTGAATATCATTATACAAACAGACTGCGTAAAATATTTCCTAGTTATAAACGTAAGTGGAACAGATACCGGCTTATCGAGTATTATACGTTAAATCGTATTTGCATCACGTGTGATGCTGCGAAATTGAAAGGATTCAAAAATATATCATTCTTATTCGTAAAAATAATTTATTATTAGCAATGAAGAATATGATTAGGATCCCGTGATCAATAACGAGTGAAATAAACTGTTAAAAATAAAAGTAATACGATACGTATAAACGTATCGACTTTGATGTAACAGTTCGCCGACACGAGAAAAAAGGATGTCGTTACCCACGATATCGAAAAGTAGAGCCTCGTCGAGAAGTAATCGGATGATAATTAATATCGTGAAATAGTATATGAAATTTTGTACAGTTACAAAGCAATCAGCGTCGATAAACGGCCGTGATAGACGTTCATGGACCGTGTGCAAATGTAAATCGATGCAAATATCTGTGGAACACGATTAGTGCTGTAATAAAATCAGCACATCCCTGCATTCGATATCGTCCGTCGTAATTGTTCGACTAGAATAATCCTCGCCTAAAACGCGGTATCGATCTGTTTTCGCCTACGATGGTTAATTTAGAATTCCTTTGAAACGGTGTATTACTTTCCTTACGCCTCCCTAGTTATTTTTCGTCGAAACGCCAATCCCACATTCGAGATATTGTTCTAGAAATATTTGAATATTGGCGATTAAAAAATTTTTTTTATAATTTTAACTCAAACACGTCGCGTATGAGGTCACTGAACTCGCGATCGATACGAAAGGCGGGTTTAACAAACCAATTGCAATTAACAGAGAGTATCGCAATGAATATATGAAATGAAATTAATTACTAGAATTTATACCATTATAACGATGACACAATCTCGAGAACGCTGTATAGTTTGTTTATTCTAGTCGCTTCGTACCCATTTTTGGTACCAGTAAATTACCATCCTGTTTCGTTCGTTTTACCACAGGTTATAAGGGTCGTTAAACGATCGTAGCCTGAAACACGTAAGCGTTTACAAGGAACATAAGACGTTGTGGTAGAAAGTAAATATACAGTATATAGATCTGGGTGTTTCTGCGTCACTATTAAAACCGAAAGTTTTGTCGCATCATCGCGACGATCGCAAGGTTGCTGCCTTATTGATCCAAGCGTCTTGGCGTCTAGTGTATCTTATGAAAGGAACCAACTTGCGCGTCTGCATGAAAATGAACGTACATATGTATTAGATTTATACACAATGCATCGCGTCTATTCAACTGGAACATAATAAAACCAGACCTATGAGAAAATTATGATTCTAGTTCGTACATCGTGCAGATAAAATTAAATCGGAGGATGTCTGATTTATTCTCCACCCACCAGGTGGGTCTGTAGGTACATTTTTAAGGCGTTCGTATTTTTTATAATCTCTTGTATTTTTTCTAATCTCTTATATTTTTTATAATCTCTCGTATTTCTTCTAATCTCTCGTATTTCTTCTAATCTCTGTAAACGAAAAATAAGCGAATATTATTAAATACTTTATTATATAACAATCAGAATTTTATTCGTATATCAGGAAAAAAAAAAAAAACTAGAATTACAGTTTTTCGTTTTGATTTGAAAACTTCTTAACCAACAATTAAACGTACTATTTGATATCGGCACAGCGGTAATAATAAAATTGACTAGTATAGAAATACACGAATAAAACAAAACTTAAAAATATATAGATGAGTAAATATATATATATATATATAATTACAAATTTATACGTGACGCTATAGAGAGTTAAAATATCGTTTCCTCGCTTTCTTACGAGGCGCGTAAGGAATATATTTCCTATAAGTATAATTAATCTCGTAAGGGTTCCTTTTAAATATGGGAACAAGAAAGCGAAATCGTAACACCGTTGATTGAATAAAATCATCATTTCGTTTCCTTATTTTTCTCAACATATTTCTTTCGTTTCTATGAACAATTTCCCCAGTTACAAGAATCACGATGTTACGCAATCGTGTGAGAACTTTCCAACTGTAAACGATCAAGCTGTTCAACTAGATGATCCTCTAATTATATCGAGAGCACCGTGTGTTCCGATTCGGTAAAAGTTTATCCGAACTATTTCGAGCGGCGTGCATACGCGGCCGGCTGCGGAACATCGTAAAGTCGATAACGGGAAAAAGCTTTCGGATGTAGGAGGAGGTTCGCGACGATAATTCGTACACGCTTGGGAAAATCATGCGGCACTGGGACGTGTGTTGGCTAGAGGCACGAGAACGCGGGCCACGCCGGCGAATCAATAGTTCGTCGACACTATGTCTGACTGGGAGTCGGAAAAACCACCGGGGCTCAATTTTACGAACGTGCAGGCTTTAGACGGCTAAACGTAAAGCATACATAGAAATGTAACTCCTCTGTTTCGCGTTGGTTGTCTTTGCGATCCGTTCGTGGGACTTGTGTGGTTTTTCGCGAGCAGAAATAAACCGTGGATATCGACTGACATTTTTGTCCGTTTATTTTATCTCGATTAGAGAGCATCGAAGAGTTACGAGGACCGACTGGTTACCTTTTCGCGAAGAAACATCGAGAATGTTAAGACGAATGTAAAATTGGTGGAACGTTAAGAATCGCCAACCTTGCCAAAGAAAAACACTAGAAAAAAAAAAATCCAAATCCTCTATACGGTGATCGAAGTAAGGTTGATTAAGAATTTCGTCGAGCAGCTAGGTTCTTGGATCTCTTGATATTTGAATTGTATTACCATTGGCGACAAGTAGTTCCGCACGCGTACACTCTTTGTCGTCTGTTTGCTTCACCGAGAACTTGACGACGAATTTAGTCGAATGGAAGTCGGTCAGCCGAAATGTAAATTACCGGCATTATTCCCGCGGCATAAATAGGCGCTGGGAAGCCAGGTGTGAGCCACCGCAGTCGTTTCCGTGGCAGTTTATCGCGAATGGAAATTGGAGCAGCTTGCCAGATCGGTGTTGACCCTTTTCTACCTCTCTTTTTTTCTTTTTTCTTCGTTTTTTATTATTTAATTATACAAGTGCAAGGACGATTCATAGGCGGATTGCACTTGAACATATTCCTTCCTGCACATGCTTCAACACGCTGTATGATTCCTTGGTTACGTGTTGGAACTTCGAAGGGTAGATCCAGTTCCATATCGAGTCAAATGCTCTTTCGTTTCATTTATAATTCACCAATATTGTTAGAATTTTTATTCTTGAATACTGTGTTATCAAAAGCTACATCCCGAATTCTATAATCTCTGTTCTTGCATCTCGAACTTGGTACATTTAAATACAAGGCTACCTCGTTGCAAGGTGAGCAGGACTTATCTCGCGTTAGTTTAGCACAAATTCCATTTCTCGCGTTTAAACGGTATCGCTCTAAGAAAGCGCTAAGAAAATGCGGCATTTCGTGTAAATTTTGGAAATCGTAGCTCTTAAGGTTGCATTCGCGTATTAAATGGCCGAACACGTTGCGCACCTTTGGAGCTGGTTCGAACGACACCAAAGGTAGCCGAGCAAATGTTTGTCGAGTCAACTGGCCATCGTGCGTCGGTCTCTCGTCAGGCAACGATGAACCAGCCGCCGTGTAGTTTCTCTGCGTACGTCCAGTTGATCATCGACGAAGAAACCAGCAATAGAAACCGGCGAGTTTCGCTCCTTAAAAACGTAGGAAAATCCTTTTCCCTGCGTGAAAGCGGTCAATTATCATTTTTCTCGGCGTTGGCGCGCCGAATGAGCTGGATACCTTAATTAAAGAAGAAATCGCCTTTTAATTGGACCAGACACGAACTAGAACGCCGATTCGAGCGACCGATGTTTCGATGCACACGAGCGTGCACGATTTATCTTCTTGCCGTGTATCAGAACATAAGCGACCAGATCGATCGAATTGGAATCTAGAAATTACACTCTCGTCTGGACGATAAGAACTTTCATTTAGGCGATGTTTGCTCTCGTGCAGACGAATTCATGGTATGCTGTCGGGAAATGTTGGAGATATCGATTTAACCAGGAGCGTACAACGGGGGTGTACGATCTTGGTTCGCCTCGTGTCGTTGTGCGTTCCTTATCAGATGCTCTCGAAACTGTTCGATTATACCAAAACGTGTCGAAACTAGAGATCTTCTGTGCGATAGCCTATACGCGATACGATATATCGTATTTGATTCATAGATCAATAGACTTGTATTTAACGCGTTAAGCGTCTACGTCAATTTTAGTTAACTTTCCAAAAACGGTTGATAAAAAAAATAAGAATTTAAGAAGAAAATTATGAGAGCCTGGAAAGGGAAGTCGTATCTTTGTCGAACATGTTTTAATAAAATCCATTAATGGATCGTAAGGTACTATTTTTTTTTTTTTTTTCTTTTCTTCAATTTGTTCAGTATTGGTCCACGGGGATCGATGTAGCGCTTAACCGTGTTAACCGTGTGAAAAGGGAACGGAGCAAAAATTGTTAAGATACGATCGTTAGGTATGTTGGTTAAAAAATGTTGGACTGTTACAAGATAAAACTCTGTAAATCGAAATTTCATATGGAACCATAAATTCACAGATATCGCGAAGCGGATTCAAGTCTGTCTCGGATTGGCCGGTAGGATTTCTTTTCTTAAAAATCACGCCAGCGTACGGGGAACGTATTTTAAGCTGCTTGTCTGCTGAAAATATCCAAGCAGAGATCCTCAAACACATGAAACGCACATGTTTAAGCTCGTGCCTAATAACTATACATACCGCGAAGATGACAAGGTCTCTCTGCCCACGTGAATTGCGCCAACCAACACTCGATATTCGTTCCATTTCTTTCAGTTTAGCTCGAAGGTTGTCCGCCATCCTCGTTTCTCGCTGTGCAAACAAATGTATTCTTTTAACACCTCGTATTTCGTTCCGAACATCCGATACGCCACCCCTTTTCAACCGTGGAATCCTATTTAACGAACTACACCTTGCAGCAACACTTAGGAAGAGGGCGAGGCAGATTGGGATCGATTTCACGAAAGCCACGCACAATTCACGCTGGTTTGGAGTCACGGGGGGTTCGAAGCAATTTTACGGGGCGGAGACCTCGGTTCGCGCGAAGGGTTTGCTGCAGCACGCGTTGCATTAGCGAGTGCGAAGGGTGCGCACCCTGGATCGGTTATAAAACGTGGGTGGTGGCGGCGACAGCAATGGATTGTCCTTTTTTTTTTCCTCTTTTTTTTCTCTTCATCGTTCCCTCTTTTAGTCCCTCTGATCTTTCTCCCCTGTACGCTTTTATTTTTCCTCGGACGAGGAAGGCCTTAGGGGTGGTTGTCGAAAGTCCTTTGTACAGCCTGCGGACTCCCTTCAATTTGCTCCACGCTGAGATAATACTCGTTCGTTTTATCCGCGCTTCTTTATTTTCCATCGAGTGTCAGGTCAGGATCTTTGTTCTTAATTATGGTGCTGCTTGTTGCGTTTCATAATCGGCTGATTCTTAACGATTGTTCGCTATTCAGACTTTAATGCATTGAACTCTATCGCTGCTTGTGAATAAGAAATGGAAAACAGGTTTGAACCGTAGGAATCGTAGGGAAATGAAATCGTACACGAACGTGTTTCATTAATATTAACGTTAGGAGAAGCGTGAAAAGCATCGTTAAACGGTCGAGTCTTTTTTTTTTTTTTTTATACATTCCGGAAACGGTGCGTATACGACGAGCACGATTTTCAAGTGTGATTGTATGGTAATGTTTCGAAGTGGATCGGCGAAAAATCGCGCGTTTTCCGTGTCGGGAACGTTTGCATGGTAGAGGAGAAACCTGTATTCCTTCGGATGGAAAGATGTATCACGGAATACGGGGTCGTACGCTTATCAGTCGCGGCACATCGCGTTTACTGCTCTAAATTCAGCATTGGCGGAAGTGCGTGAAGCGTAGCTTCTATTATATACTGATTGGTATACCATAGCGTGGAGGCAGTATACGCACGTTAATCGTCTGCACCGGATGTCGGATCCGACGCACGTTGCAAACGAATATCAAGGACAGTATGCGGGGGGTTTGGTCAGTTCTTAATGGGAAGTAATTTCGTGCGAGACAAATTTTTTAGATGGCGCATCTCCTCTCAATTTATTTATCCATGTATTTACTTGTACGTTTGTCGTTCAAACTTGTATAAACGACACGAATAAGTAAGTGGTAAATAAAAAAAAAAAAGAGTAATCCAAGCGAGTAAATTTATAAATCGGAAACTTTAATCTATGCAGTTACAAGTCTAGTGGACTAGTGACCTATAAAAGTTTGATATCGTTGGGAAAATTGACGCTTGATTCCCCTATTTTCGAGTCCCTATCGGCAAAGTTTTTAATAATAGAGACACAGGTAGTGATAAGACGCTATTTACAATGCCATTGAAAGAAGTGATAATTCGCGTAGAATATGTCGACAAATATTTAAGCTCGGAATAGCTAATAATGTATTAACATAATACACGTATAACAAGCACGTGCAAATCTGTTTAAAGGTTGCCATTTAACAGCGTTTAGCATTGCTACAACTTGTCGTTTCATTTT
This sequence comes from Ctenoplectra terminalis, assembly GCA_019453375.1. NCBI lineage: Eukaryota > Metazoa > Arthropoda > Insecta > Hymenoptera > Apidae > Ctenoplectra > Ctenoplectra terminalis. Next base: position 50,174 of record SMSQ01025360.1, on the reverse strand, counting down.
GGAAAAAATATACTTAAAACGATATGTACCAACTGTTCTGTTTTCAGAGCGCGCAAAACAGGCTGCTGATTAAGAACGGCAAGGTGGTGAACGACGATGGGATCATGGACAACGACATTTACATCGAAGACGGTATCATTAAGTAAGAGTCACATTTGTATACGCTAGCTCTACTAATTATTACGCTCGTGTAATTATATCATCGAACGAAAACACGTTCGAGTAGAAATGGAACTCTGTCGCGCCTCGATTGTTCGTTTCATGCGATTGACGTTTATGACCAACGATCCCTGGGGATCGTTGCGTAAGTTAAACGAGGATGATCCCCGAGACACTTAAGAGTAACGTTTGTAAGCAAACAGACTCTTACAGTTTTACATGCACATACATGATCGACGTTTCATTCAACATTCTACTCGCGTGTTTATTCTCCACTTTACGCAAGCGAAACGCGATACACACCGGCCGTTTTATCAATGAGCAACGTGGAGAGATAACGCGCTGATGGTCGGTGTAATTTGTCAAATAAGCGTGACATGCACTGCTTAATGGACGGTTTAAATGCAGTAATATCAGACGGTTGCTTAGAGGCGGGTAATTATGTACCGTGCAAGTGACTGGTGGTTGTTGGTCGATCTGCCTCGTTGCTTACTTTTGTTGTTTTCTAAAAAAAGATCGAGATCGGAAATTGATGTATCGATTTGTCTGTCGCTATTTGGGGGAGAATTAATTCAGTTTGGTTTCAATATTAGCCGTAGCATCGATCATTCGTCGAATTATAGTTGGTCTCGAGGGTATCTAACTACCTTAGGTATTAAATGAATTTTGTACACGATGATAGGTTTGTAAAAAAACCTATTTTGTGTATTAGATTTATTAAATATGTCCGAATATTTTTGTGATCAACTGTATCAAAATTCATTATTTCTAATAGCACCTTAATAGCAGTGTTCCGATCACTCTTTCGAATAATTATAACATTCTTTAAATTTTTCCCTTAAAGAGAACAATTTTCGAAAGATCGACGGTTGGATCGAATCACAATGCGAGCGTTTTAATCGTCCACTTCCATCGTTACGTTTCATCACACCGAGAACGTTCTATTTCTAGGCAAATGGGCCGCAATCTGATAATACCAGGAGGCACGAGAATTATCGACGCCCGTGGGAAGTACGTGATGCCTGGTGGCATAGATCCGCACACCCATTTCGAATTGGAGCTGATGGGCGCCAAGTCGGTCGATGATTTCTACCAGGGGACCAAAGCAGCTGTCGCCGGTGGTACCACTATGATCATCGACTTCGTCATCCCTAAAAAGGATGAATCTCTGTTAGAAGCATACGAGAGGTACCGGGAGACCGCCGACCAAAAAGTCTGCTGCGATTATTCGCTCCACATCGCCGTTACGTCTTGGAGTTCAAAAGTGAGCCCTTGGAAGAGATCAATGTATCCGCGAGATAGTTTTTCTTTCTCCCCGTTCTTTTTTTTTTTTTTGTTTCGACGTTATTGTAATACAAAGAAAGATGTAAAAATGATGGATTCACGAGATTCAGCAGTCACGTTGAAACGATTACATCAAGCGGAGCCTGTATGATACGGTTCACACGCATTCTCCATTCTATTTAGTCACCCAGAATGAGATAATTGCCGTAACACGAGTCCTTCCTGGAAAAGAAAGCACGCCTAGACATGACCCCTTTCTTGCGTATCTTTTAAGTCCACCGACGTTATTCCATGAAATTAAACATAGCCTGCGTTACCCCGAAGCAATGTAACGAATCGTAGTCGGATCGCAAATAGAATTTACGTAATTCCTTGATGATCGTCGGAAATTGCTAGGAGGACGCGTTACGCTTAACGCTCTCACGATCGTTTCTTTTGTCGAGCACTGATGGCCAATTAGACGATTGAAATGGGCGATAACAGAAAAAATTGTACTCGAAAATTGCGGATCGATTGGCTGCTATTAGAGCTGCTAAATCGCCAATACTTGGATAAATCGTTCGATTTCAAACGAGCGTGAAGGTTTGGCCTAGATGTCGATCGAGCGACGATTCCACTCCGCGCGTTCCTAAATATGGCGAAATCGATTCTGCGGCAAATTGACAAATCGTACGAATCTGGTAGGTGCAGCGGTCTTGCCACGGCCGCTTTGTAACTGTAATCGGAACCGTGAATGGAATACCGAGCGATCGGTGAGGAAATCGCAAGCGAGCCACGTACGGATGCATGCAAATCGGCGTACTCCTTATTTGCTGGCGCTTGTCGGGACTCTCCGTTCGTTTTAAACGATGATGTTCCGTTCTGATGTTCACGGTCCCCTTGTGTTGCAGGTCAAAGAGGAGATGGCCACGCTGGTGAACAATCATGGTATCAGCAGCTTTAAAGTGTTCATGGCCTATCGGGACATGTTCATGCTGAGGGATCCAGAATTGATCGAGGTGTTCAAAACGTGCAAGGTTCTAGGCGCCGTTGCAATGGTTCACGCAGAAAACGGCGATCTTATTGCCGAGGTAGGGGACATACCGTGATTGATGATGATCGTTATAGTTATTCTTGAAACGAGCTAGCAGTAAGCTGTGTTGAAACGTTTTAACAACTGTTACCGTGTTTGGTGTTCTATTATTTAGCGAAAATAGACACGATACGTTCACCGTCACGAATCTTCTCAGGGATTTAGACAGTATCGTTCGAAACTGTTTTAGAACACGAAACGATTGCTCGATGCGGGAGTTACGGGGCCGGAAGGTCACGAAATGTCGCGCCCCGAGGAAGTGGAAGCGGAGGCTGTGAATAGAGCTTGTGTTATAGCTAGTCAGGTAAGGGCGACCAGACTGGAGAGTATTATTATTCTTAGGGATTTACTTTATATTTGTATGCTTGTTTATTGTTTCGAGCACTGCTACTTTGAGAATCATTATGTCGCAGTACCTTTGCTGAATTGCATATCAATGGACGTACTACGCTTTTTTTTTTTCTTTTTTGTTACCTTAGATTTACCTTCGAATGAATTTTTTTTTTTTTTTATTCATTTCGAACATAAAAAAATAAAGAAACAATTACATGTCTGTTTTATTATTAAATGCTATGAAAAAATATTTAAAAATGAGTGTTTAAAAAGAGAGGACGTTTGATTGTTTTACTTCAGCTTAAAAATTCATGAGTTTTCATTATCCATTGACGAGGAAAGTTTTGTCACTTATAAGGCGTAAAATACTAAAGCAAAAATCGATAAAAATTCTGCATGCTTAGGTCAATTGTCCACTGTATGTAGTGCATGTGATGAGTCGTAGCGCCGCAGAAGCGGTGGATGCTGCGCGAAAGCGTGGCGTTTGCGTCTTCGGCGAGACCTTGGCAGCCGCAATTGGCACAGATGGTACCAACTACGCACACAAATGCTGGAAACATGCTGCAGCGCATGTTTTGAGCCCACCTCTACGGCCAGACCCAGATACACCGTGTGCGTTGCTGAATATGTTGGTCAAGTGAGTCGAAGCCACCGTGAATCTTGTTTAGGGTGACTTTGACATCCAGAGCACAGCATAGTTGTGTTTCGAGTTGACTTGTAATATTATCACTATATGTATTTTTCTACGTGTTTCATTTCATGAATGGATGAAGCTCATTCTCCTCTGATAAGCACACTTTTTAGTTTCGAGAAAAATATAGTTCGCTGACCGAAAAATGATTAGAGTAGCATACGTTATGTTTCGTCTAGTGATGGTAATTTGGTTTAATTACACTGTCTACATTGTTGTAACGAATGACACGCGATAGGAATTATAGTGAATCGTGTGCAGTCAAGATCGCTGCTCTAGAATTATACAACAAGAATATTTGACTTGTGAAACTCGATGTGGAATCGCCTTGAACTTATGAAACCGTGGTATTTGAGGAATCAAATTCTTAGGAATCTCAAAGATCCTAAAAACGTAGATAACACCATATTTTGCTGATCTATCATTTTGGGTACCAGGTTCCATAAGTTTGAGATGATGTCACCAGAGCCTTAGAGAAACCAAGTTTATCCAAGTCTCATGAGCCCGGATTGTTCTTTAGTGGGTCCCAAAAACGTTGCAACAATGTAAATAAATTTTAGCACACACAAGCGTTAAAGTATAATTATAGTTGTTGAACGTTGCATGCATCGAAAATTATATTTAGACGTTCCATCGAAATACTTGTGCATGCACGCTGATCGTAATTGCAGTTAGGTATTACTTTTCCTTTGCCCTATTTCTTTTGTATCTGAAACCACTGTTGTACACCTGGCACGATTATCTTCTTCGGCATATAGATATAGGCTGATAGACATAGTTGTATACGTGGTTGCCTCTAAATTGTAGTTAGACACGTTATTCTGAACACGGCCGAAAATAATTCTCCGTTTTAAAAATATCACGATCCTGGGACAATTTTATGATCGTAAAAATTCTGATATTCATAGGATCGATTGCTTTTTTTTCGGCTGTGATCACATTATAACTGGTAAAATCGATATCAGGATAAACGAGACAGGATAATATCGCGTTTAGGTGAATTGTCCGCTGTACGTAACCGCACTGTCAAGCAAGTCCGCCGCTGACGTTGTGTCGGCGAAAAGGTCGGAGGGTGTCGTCCTGTTCGGAGAGACTCTCGCAAGTACCGTGGGTATCGATGGTAGCGAACAATACGGAAAAGATATCGAAAAAGCTAGACGTTACATTACTAGCCCGCCATTGAGACCTGATTCCACAACACCTGCCTATCTAATCGAACACCTAGCTCAGTAAGTAATTCTAATTTCAAAATCATTTACATTAATTAAGAGGTTGATGAAGATTGAATATAGAAAGCCCCGGGAATGTTTTGAGGAGATTTTTTTTTATGTTTTTCACGTTAACGCGATCTCTTTCGAAAAGATCGATGTATTATTCCTGTTCTGGTTGTTAATTCTCAAGGTTTCAAGTGTTTATACCAGAGTAATCGACAAAACGTGTAATTTTAAGAGGCAATTAATGAAGTAGAAAGTAGCAAAGTGGAGATCCATCCGATGCTTTCCACTGGTTTATCTCTTTCCAAGTGTTTCAAGTACTTCCCCGTTCGAGCTATCGACTAGCCCATGCGCGCATACGTGAAAACTTAACGCAAGAAAANGATGTGGAATCGCCTTGAACTTATGAAACCGTGGTATTTGAGGAATCAAATTCTTAGGAATCTCAAAGATCCTAAAAGCGTAGATAACACCATATTTTGCTGATCTATCATTTTGGGTACCAGGTTCCATAAGTTTGAGATGATGTCACCAGAGCCTTAGAGAAACCAAGTTTATCCAAGTCTCATGAGCCCGGATTGTTCTTTAGTGGGTCCCAAAAACGTTGCAACAATGTAAATAAATTTTAGCACACACAAGCGTTAAAGTATAATTATAGTTGTTGAACGTTGCATGCATCGAAAATTATATTTAGACGTTCCATCGAAATACTTGTGCATGCACGCTGATCGTAATTGCAGTTAGGTATTACTTTTCCTTTGCCCTATTTCTTTTGTATCTGAAACCACTGTTGTACACCTGGCACGATTATCTTCTTCGGCATATAGATATAGGCTGATAGACATAGTTGTATACGTGGTTGCCTCTAAATTGTAGTTAGACACGTTATTCTGAACACGGCCGAAAATAATTCTCCGTTTTAAAAATATCACGATCCTGGGACAATTTTATGATCGTAAAAATTCTGATATTCATAGGATCGATTGCTTTTTTTTCGGCTGTGATCACATTATAACTGGTAAAATCGATATCAGGATAAACGAGACAGGATAATATCGCGTTTAGGTGAATTGTCCGCTGTACGTAACCGCACTGTCAAGCAAGTCCGCCGCTGACGTTGTGTCGGCGAAAAGGTCGGAGGGTGTCGTCCTGTTCGGAGAGACTCTCGCAAGTACCGTGGGTATCGATGGTAGCGAACAATACGGAAAAGATATCGAAAAAGCTAGACGTTACATTACTAGCCCGCCATTGAGACCTGATTCCACAACACCTGCCTATCTAATCGAACACCTAGCTCAGTAAGTAATTCTAATTTCAAAATCATTTACATTAATTAAGAGGTTGATGAAGATTGAATATAGAAAGCCCCGGGAATGTTTTGAGGAGATTTTTTTTTATGTTTTTCACGTTAACGCGATCTCTTTCGAAAAGATCGATGTATTATTCCTGTTCTGGTTGTTAATTCTCAAGGTTTCAAGTGTTTATACCAGAGTAATCGACAAAACGTGTAATTTTAAGAGGCAATTAATGAAGTAGAAAGTAGCAAAGTGGAGATCCATCCGATGCTTTCCACTGGTTTATCTCTTTCCAAGTGTTTCAAGTACTTCCCCGTTCGAGCTATCGACTAGCCCATGCGCGCATACGTGAAAACTTAACGCAAGAAAACTGTCGATGGGATAGATAGAGGATAAAACGATTTTCACACTTTTACGTTCCACGTATGCGTCTGTATGTCGCAGGAGCATTCAAATGACGGCGATAAATTACAGCAACAAATTGGCACACACGATATAAGGCTAACTGAACGTAATTTTAATAGACACCGCGTGGGAAGTCACTTTTATCTCGCTACTGGTATTAAACTTAATTAAATGGGCAGAGGAAAACTCGTTTAAAGATCATTCTACGGTCAGCATTCAAGTTTACCCATTTACTCGATAAATCGATTATATTGCAACATTACATCATACTTTGATTGTTCAGAAATTATTTTAGCTCATCAGATGTCAAGGTAACCTTCTGTTCGTCAAAATTAATTTTTCGTATCTCAAGTATCATTCTTTCAACCATAAAAATTATTTGTTCATCAGAGATGGCCTTCAAGTTACTGGTAGCGATAACTGCACCTTCAATGCTGAACAAAAAGCCCTGGGCAAGGACGATTTCTCAAAGATTCCCAATGGTGTCAATGGCGTCGAGGACCGGATGTCGATTCTCTGGGAGAAAGGGGTGCACGCTGGAATAATGGACCCCACGAGGTTCGTAGCCGTGACCAGCAGCAATGCCGCGAAGATCTTCAACTTGTATCCGCGAAAAGGAGTGATAGCGGTTGGCTCAGACGCCGATATAGTTGTCTGGGACCCTAACAGGAAGCGTACGATTTCCGCTCAGACACACGTTCAGGCCGTTGACTTCAACATCTTCGAGGTAAGGGCTGCCCGATATTAAGCTTTAATAATGTCTTTGTTACCGCAATATCGGGGGCACGTCGTGAGATTTATTTTCCATTTATTTTACCAACCCACGCGATGCAGGAAGTTTAATCAGGACAACATCGTTGCGAATGACAAAGAAAATATGATTAACCCTCGTAGCGCATTCTCAAGTTGTTATCTACGTGAATCTTGTTTTTTTTTCTTTTGTAATTAAAACGAATTTCATCTTAATCTGTTTCAGGGTATGGAGATTCACGGTGTACCGGAGTATGTCATAGTGGACGGTCGTGTCTGCGTGGATGAGTGCGAATTAAAGGCTGTCCATGGGTTTGGAAAGTTCGTCGAGACTCTAAGTCATGCTGACTATGTATATAATATGATCGAAGATAGGGAAAAGGTGCGTTCCTTTTTCTGTAACTAACAGTAATGTAAACATGGAACGCGTCGAAGCATAAGAGCAAACGGTCCTTTCCAACTGCCTACAAATCGACTTAAATCACCGTTTCGGGACATTGTTTGTTCAGAGACCGCGCGGCGTGGCGAGATCCGAAGCTGAGGCAAAGAAGTACGCCGAGGAGGACGCTGCTATCGCGAAGGCTAAAGAGGAAGCAAGAGCGACGGCCGCGGCACTCGCGAAGAGTCATCAAACGAATGGCACTTACGAGAGCCCGAAACCGAAAATGTCAATCCCTGATTGCATGCCGACACTACCAGATTCTGCTGTTGTTACTCCATCGTCGAAAGGTCCGCGAATGGAGGGACAGAGAAATTTGCAAGACTCCACTTTCTCTATCAGCGGTAAGTACCTGAGAAAGAATCTGTTTCTCTTTGGTAGAACCGGTATTAGAAAAGCTGTATGTTCACAGAGGATGTCGAAGAAGCAAGAAGAGCTTGTATTCGCGTGAATAATCCACCTGGTGGTCGCAGTGCGGGCGGTTTTTGGTAATTTATAAAAGACAGTGTCAAGGTCCGCTTTGCATATAGGGATTCTTTCCTTACAGAGAAAATAGGAACGAAATCCTTCTTCTCTGGTCATCTTTCTTTCATTCGCGTACACAAAATACACATCTACATTTTCCTTGACGTTTTTAAGTGACAATTTTCTATCAGTCTGCTTTTAGGTTCGCTATTCATTCAATGATTAACAATAAGTTTCGTTGTTTTCAATTGATATATATTCCCATCGATTAAGGTCTGTTCCATCAAAGGAGGACTCGGATGCCACCGGTCAGTAGAGTGTACGTTCGTATTCTCATGTATCACACCATTTTTCGCTTCATTATTGCTTCATTGCCCGCTCTCTGTGTACCGTAACGCTTCATTCTTTGACCTTGGATCGTTCACGCGTTTGGTGGAGATTCGCACTTGGTTCGCATCGTCGACAGAAGTTTGTCCTCTGTGCAATAGATATATCTGTTGAGTTTCTATACCGGTCAAAGGTTTATTTTACCGTTCGTCGCGAATACCTTTATCGAGTGTTGCAAACTTATATTTTTTTTGTTTGTATAATATGTTGTTTTATTATACATTATACGAGTAATATGATGATTTAGTATGCGTATGTTCGCGTGTATGCTTTTGTATATTTTTATAAGCTTTACAGGAATATCCAAGATTAGAGGGAGAAAATATTTTTTATTTTTTTTTTATTTGAATAGACTTTCAAAAAATTGGTGTTTTGTAAATTTGTAAAAAATGTTTGATATACGTATATTTGGTAATTCCAAGGTCAAGCTTACGAGCAAGTTATTTATTGCGTAACCATATTACTCAAAAAAAAAAAAAAATTCAATATTCAGAGTCATTTTACACGATCCAAAATATTTTAGTTCTTTAGTTAAAATTTATTAACGATAGTTAATCGTTAATAAACTATTAATGATTTCCGATTATAAGTTGTATATTTGACGATTGTTGATCAGTTATTATTACGACTTTGGTTTCATACCGACCAATAATTTATGTAACACTGATGTACAGCGATCATCAGTAGTTTTATCATTGACTACGATGACGTAAATATTACATGCCCGGTGTACATATTACACGCAGGAGGTGTTTCGTGCTCATTTCATCAAGGTTTTTCTGCCGTACAACTGTCTCATGGGCATAATATTATATATTTTATACGTTATTGTTAGCCTTAGAATCGAACACTGTAACATTAATTTTAAGTTGTCAGTCCATAATTAAACAATAATTATTCTGTTTTTTGTCACAGTCTAGTGTTACGTCTCGGTTAATTGTATTGTTAATTCTAATGAGTGTAAATATTAAAGTATCCTTAGTTTAACGATTCAATGAACTTGAACGATTGTTTTCCCAAAAGATTACACGATTGTGTTATAAACTATATGCAGAGTTACATTTTGAATGATCGTCATCAATTAATATTTAGCTCAATTATTATACAATATATGATTGATAAATAAAAGGTAGGGAATCCTGTGAATCTTTTTCACCACATGTTCATCGTCGTTAATTGTTCGGGAGTTTAGAATAGTTTGAACTAAAAAGTCATCTTGAAATCCGTGATAACATTGGATAACGGAAACAAGTATATCCTAAAATCGAACGTTTGACGCCAAGATTTTCATCTCGGTTGCTAATTTGAAAATGTTCAAACTTTTAGCATCTGCAGAATTCAAACAGAGAACTGCTAGCGTGAACAATAGTATCTTACAACAATACCAAATGAAATGCGCACAAATTCATAAATAGATCAACATAGGGAGATACGCTAAAATCATAAATTAACAACTCTGTGCCGGAAGGAAGACGTTAATGTGATGCATTTGACAAGAACGCACACTTGTTCGCTTATAATTATTACAAAATTTCACTTGAAAGGATATATTTACAAAGTCACTTAGTACTCTTTAATTTAATCAGTTGAGTCACACGTTGCGTGAAAAAAAAAACATTTTTTTTTTTTTAAATTCTTAATAGCATAATCCTACATTCCGACTATCAATGTATCACAAAAGATTATTCATCGTTTTCTTTTCTTTTTTTCTTTTTTAAACTCTGTCATTGAGAAGGTATCTATTGTCACTTTTATCAAATCTTTGAAACGCGTACTATTAAATTGTACTCGTCTACGAAAGTAAAGTTAACGATAATGATTTTAATAATAATAACGTTAAGAGTAAACGATATTAAACAATAATAATCGTCGCATAATAAATATTTATTACATAATTACTATCGTGTAAGATGGACGAACTTGAAATTTTACGACTATAAGGCTTGTCTGAGCTACTCGTAAACGACCAAAAAATTTGGTTACCATTGTAATAATTATGAAACTGTCGTGAATAACGTCGTGATACACTTTTGGGACGAGACTTTTAGATCGCATTTAGAAAACGATGTCTGAGAGTTTTTCAACGTAGATTTTGTATTGAAATTTCGCAAATGTTTCTAAGAGTTTCTATATACGTGCATAGTATCAGCAATAAGTTATTAGAGATCACGAAAAGCAACATGTTTTATTATATTTCGAAATAATTTATAGTAGATGCATAGATTATCTGTTGCAGTTATTTCACTGAAACAGTTATGTTTCGAAGACGTTTCTCAAGACACATTGTTGTCCTCTAATGATAATTATATAGCTGGATGTGTGTGATTACATAAGGCTGCTAGGAGCCTGATTAACCAAGAAACAGTTTTACATTGTTCAACTTATTATATGGTTTAATGAAAAGTGTTGTCTCCGTTTGTTTCTTACGGTTTGTAGACTATTAACGTTTATTGAGTCTTAACATCGTTATCGTACATGTTCGACAACAATTATCGTTTTGTCTTTGTGAACAATTTACATTGTATTCATTCGCTATTATAAAAGGTTTGTACGGGAATTTATTATCCGAACGATAAATATGTGAGGGCTTTACAACAAATTTACCTTTATAAAAAATATAATTATCAATGTGTTCACGTTGCGTGACCTCGAGTCGAGTATTCGAAAGAAATGTATAGTTTATCAATATAATAAGTTATACAGCTAGAGTACCTATTTATGTCTGTTACAATGTATGTGATCGCTTGAAATAAAAACCTGACATCAATATTAAACTGATGCTTCCGATCTTCTTTTAATTTTTGTAACGGAAATATCACTTTGTTATTTGGTGTATGGTAATTTCTTTTTTTTTTATTTTTTTTTAAGAGCAATAGCAATATATCATTAAAAAAAAAAAAATGAAGAATCTCATTTAAACATTTAGTTTGTAAAAATACCTAAGTACACGTTAACGTAATATAATATGATATCGCTAATAATTCGCAAACTAATCACAGAAGTGTATAAAAGAGAATGGTAATACCGTTACCACTCAATAGTAAATGTAATTTGATACATTTTTCCCTATATCTTGTTGCTACTATATACACTTGAAAGATATGTATAATTCTTATATTTTTAACTCTTTAGGAGTATTTCATAAACGATGCTTTATTACCCTTCAACTTTGTGCCGAGCTTTTTCCAATATTTGCTTCAATTCCGAAGTTCGAGGACTTTTCTCCTATAAATTTAATACGAGAAAATTAAATTCCGAATTCGAAACCCTTTACTTTTGCTACTTACCTCGCAATTAGCTCGTGCTAACGAAATTTGGCTGTAAAGCTTAGTACCTTCCGCAATCCCACAATATTGATCTGTTTGTCGCTTGGTTAAATCAAATACCTCTGAACCGTCCATGTCTCTTAACTGTTTACAAGTTCTGAAAAAAAAACCATACTAATTTTAACTTTCTGATCTTCGAATTAACATTTTTTAATATTACATTCGTACTACAAATATTTCGTTATACTTCTCTGAAAATCCTTTGGCTATCAGCCAGTTCTGTACTTCTCTGGGAGTAGAATACTGGTCCAAAACAGGTTCACGATTATCGCTGTAGTGTTGCTTTTTCTCGCGATATATCATCAACACCTGTTTTAGTTCTTCGTGCATTTGTTTCTCGGTTTTTTCCCCTAAAAAAAAGAACCGAAACACGGAACATCAAACGGTTATACGCGATTAAAAATATATGACTATTACCACTAATAGAATTACTCTTCAGTGTGGCCGATTTGCTCGAAATAGTGGAAGAAACAGAAGTTTGACTTTCCAGAGGAGGCGGTAGAGGCGGTGGGGGTGGAGTTGATGGTATCGATGTTACGGACGGTGTTGGCGTTTTTGGGACGATTTCTTCACACGCATTTGCGGGTGGTTGGTGAACTTCAATCACTATCGATTTACTAAACTTTGATTTCTGATTTTCAGCGTTGGATGTTTCTTCTTCGTAAACATTTTCAATTGCGAATGTTACTTTGTTGCTACCGATCGACACCGTTTCTTCGGTAGATTCATCTGTAATATAATCAACATCGATTATATTAATATTTAACATTATAACGTGTACACTTTAAATCGTACAGACATTGAAACATTTAAACCAACTTACCCTAACATCGTTGGAGAATATATTCACTAAACACTTTCTCAATGGACGATCACATTAAAAAGCACACTTTAAGCAAACGCAACGGGGCGACAGTAAAAATACCGACGATAAAATACCAAACACAATAGTTTATTTTATCCAAGTTCCAACTATATGACGAACAAAAGAATTACGTAAAATTTCCTATTAATCTACAGGTGGGACGAATATACTTATACCGAGAGACAAGTACAATCTGTAACCGAGTATATTTATTAATCAAGTGATGTACATAAATTACAGTGCAACGAAATACTGGACGGATCGTAATCTCCATCCCGTGGACACAAAACAAGTAAAAAGAATTTAAAAAAAAAAAGAAAAAGAAAAAGATTTCACTCGATCTAGGAGTGAATACAAACAGAAGATTACGTGATCGTGCATCATATTTTTATTATTAATTGCAAAGTGTCCCTCGTGGAAGAATTTCACAGTTCATAAAGATTGCTCGCACGGTGATCAATCGTTATACCACGATTATAAGAGTATACATACTAAAAAAGATACCGAAGGTGCAAAGAATAATTTCGAGATCCAATTTGCAAGCATCATTGAACAAGTTTCACCTATAATATCATTCCTCGTTTTTAACTTTCTTAGATCGACTAGTTAGCGTCGTATTGTACCTACCATTGATTTCTGCGTATAAATAATTCAATCGTCGAAGAAACAAATCTATAACGACTACGATGATTGCGCATTATCTATATCCCTGGTGCTTCCACGAGATTTTACGGAATAAAATAATTGCACTCATCGATACGCAGTGTCTCGCTTTACGCTTTTTGCTCTCTCCTTAACCGTTTGAGTGCGGAAGAATTTTCTTATGTATATGCTAAAATTGCGGAATGAAATGCGTAGTATTTTTGGGGGAAAATTATAAAAATGGTTATAATTAACTCCAATTATTATAGAAAAAGTAATTTTTACTAACAAAAATGTGATCGCGCGTCTCCGCATTCCTAGCACAAACAAGAGAAGCGCGATCGCTCTTCTCCGCATTTTTGGCATAGGACAAGCGAAGCGCGATAGCGCTTCGCCGCACTCAAACGCTTAATTATAACGACGCTGGAAGATTGACTGTGACGAAAAAAAAAAAAATTACAAGCACCAATGTCGAGCTACCGTTCCAGGCTTCCCGCTACGAAATTTTTGGAATAATCTAGCTTTTGAATGCCATGCGTATAATTGTCTGAGATAACCGAGTATCGGTGTGCATAAATTGGCAAAACAATTCCGGACAATATTTTATCGAGTGGCTCGACTTTGGCAAGCAAGGAAGCATAAAATCGATCGAAATAAATCAACGGTCTCGTGATTTCTCAGCATCCGCGATAAAAGTAACAGAAAATGAGCTACGTTCTTTCTTCTCTCTTTCTCTCTTGTCGTACGAGTAGTTTTGATTGTCGCCGTTCCTAGAGCCGCGTTTGATCATAGAGTCTTATTTGACGAGTCGTAGGAAGGGAAATCGCGAAAATCCAACGATTCTTTTTTTTTTTCTCGGTGTTTGTACAAGCTTATTCACACTGATGCGTACAGATACATGCGACGACACGTACAAGCGTCGAGAGAAAGATTTGTGCCAGCGATTAAAGCCATTGATAAAGAAAGGAATGAGTCACGATATTAAGAAATGAATGTAACCATCATCGATTCGACGTGAGAACCAAGAGCAAAGTTTTCTGTTGTTGCCGAAAGAGGATGCAATTTTATCAACAGCTTTAAATTAACCGGCATTAAGCTTTTTCTCACAGTGAAGCCGAATATGTGATAATAATGGACGGACACGATGACTTCACCACGATCTCAGTGGAAACGTACAATAATTGCATTGGAGAATTATCAGAAGTTCAATGTGGAACCATTTTGGAAGCTCAACCAGCCCACTTGACTTAACGCCTTTACGTTACAACATTTTTAATATAAAACTATACATGTTCTCTTTTCTGTTAAGTATGTATATTATATATATACTAAGATTTGGTTAGTCGATAAATATAAAAATTATGGTATCGTCTCTACGGTCGCTATAAAAAAAAAAAAAACAAAAAAAAGGTACGGTATTAAGATGTACTCGAACACTTCTGATGGACTTCTGATGTGAAATAATATCAGTTGATCTCGAGATTTCTTGTATAACGTCAGTTGATTATATGTTTTAAATAAACGCGAAAATTAAGAATCATTTGATACTTGGTAAAACGTGTTCCATCCTGTTACCTTGACTGCAATTCTATTTTTTATTGCAAACTTGTATCTGATAAAATCATTGACTTATCGTTAGTTCTTTTAAACGCTTTAGTTGAAAGAAATGACGAACGTATATCTAATTCATCGCGACAGAATTTTAATCGTACAAGTACATTATTACGGTGTTAATTTTCAAAGTTCTTCTCGATATCTTCGAATCAGAGTTATCGGTATAAGTTATATATGTATAAAGAAGAAAGAAAAAACAAACTTTGGATAAGACTGAAGAACTTGGAAAACGGAACAAACGCGTTCGACAACAAATATAATTTCTCCGATTACCTTGTCCCTATTGTGATAACAATTGTTGGCGATTAAACTTAGATATTACTCGCATATACCTCTTTATATATTTATATAATATATACAAGTAAAAAAAAAAAAAAACACGGTATTGACAATTGAAAAAAAAATTGAAAATCATAGAATGCTAACGAAAACAAAATGCACGGCTTGTACAGCACTTTGAGACACAACATAAACGCCATGGCGCCTACATATTCCTTGAATTATTGATCATTTTCAACGTAGCATGCTTTATCTTGTAGTCGGAGTTACCGAGGAGTGAACCTTCGATAGCTTCAACTACAAGAACCCGAGCCGTGAAAGCCTCAAGCATCTTAAACTCAATCTGCTTGGGTGGTCTAGTCTGTTAAGTTTCTCGACATCTACGACCACAACTTGAAAGTTATTCTATCGATTCAATTCCTCTCCGATATCTCAAGCAACGGACAAAACTATACGACTCTGAGTCACTAGATAGCTTAAAAGTATCGGAATTCACCTTTTTTCCCGAGTCTCTCTTTTCTCACCCAATCTGCGGGCGCTGGCGGTGGAATCGCGTGGGTTCGATGAGTAGCTTCCGGTCCTGGACTAGTGCTGGTCCTTTCGATTTCTGAATCCTAAAATTTACAACAAATTCTTATCGTAAAATAATAATAGCTTGACAAACACAGTTACGTTACGATGTATCGGTAGCTCGAAAAAAAAAAATTATTACACAACGATCCCAGAATAACTATAACGACCACGACCAATGACACAGTTTTGCAATGGTAATTACTCTTTCTTCAACCAGGTCTTCACAGCTATTCTCGCGTAATTGTTTTTCTTTAAGAGCATAGAAACCACCGTGACTCTCACCTCGTAATTATAGCCGTGCCCCTGCCGCGGATATCGGCTCGTATACAGAGGATTGTTAAAAACGTCGTTGTCGGTAGAATGGGACGGGTTGTGAGGCGTGACAATGGTGTGCGGCACGTGCGCGACCTGCCCTCTGGAATTCCTCGCCTTCCACCATTTCCTGCTATCATCGAGAATCTCCAGGTATTCGCCTCTGACGACCGTCAGCTCCTTGTCGTTGTTCGCCGTCCTTGGATAAGTAACTTGGACGATCTTCGCGTGTCTTGCTACCAGGTCGTCTAACCAAGCTTCCTGAGCCCTTTCCATACCGGCGGCTCTCGGTGTTCTTTCGATAGAGTCTACGGATATGTCGCTGTGCGCTCTCGTCTGATCTACCACTCTTTCTTCTCTGGCGTACAATTCCGAGCCGGGTCCGTAATTCCTCTCGAAGTAATCGTTACCAGCGCGCTCCTCTCTACTCTCGTATTCCAAGTAGTCGCTGCTGTAATGGGACTCGTCCACTTCTCGATGATTATAATACGGATCGTTTTGTTGTTCAGGGAGTTCATCCCTCTTCTGTTTGTCAGCGTTCAACAGCGAAGCCAGGTGATCGTGATCTCTGTCCTCTGGTATTGGATATTCTGGAGACCAACCATCCATAAAGATAGGGTGATAAGGAGGCACATGGCCTTTCCATTGATCGCGCGGTATTAACCATGTATCGCCCAAAGAATGCCAAAGCTCTGTCTCTTTGCTGGTAACACAGTTTATTAACAAATTAACCGCCTCTCTGGTCAATAATGGTGACACCACTTTGCTCGGCAAGTTTGGATCGTAATTAGTGTCATGGGACGCGTCCACGATCAAAGCCAGCGGGGTGAACAGGAAGTGCACCAGTTCGGGAGCATTAGGATCGTGAATGTGAGCCTTCAGCTTCGCCAGCAAGTTGAACGACAACTTGAACTTCTGAAAGATGTCGACGAATTCCATCTCCGGAGGCGGTTTCGCTCTCATTGTCAGCATCCCGTCACCCAGATTCCTCTTCTTCGACTTCCGATTGCGCCTTCGACGTTCCAGTTCTTTGGAGGCAGCCGCCGCGTGCTGTAGACGCGCGATAAATTTCTCGATGTCGTCGAAACAATGGTTCAAGATGGTCACGTCTCGTTCGTATTTCTCGGAGGACGTCGAGGACACCTCGTCGTTGTTCTCCTCGCGAGATATATCGTTTTGGCCATCAGCTGTGTTTCGGAAAACGGATACATTAAATTACTCCATTTCACTTTTATACGGGTCTTCATGAAATATTCAACGACGANCAAACACAGTTACGTTACGATGTATCGGTAGCTCGAAAAAAAAAAATTATTACACAACGATCCCAGAATAACTATAACGACCACGACCAATGACACAGTTTTGCAATGGTAATTACTCTTTCTTCAACCAGGTCTTCACAGCTATTCTCGCGTAATTGTTTTTCTTTAAGAGCATAGAAACCACCGTGACTCTCACCTCGTAATTATAGCCGTGCCCCTGCCGCGGATATCGGCTCGTATACAGAGGATTGTTAAAAACGTCGTTGTCGGTAGAATGGGACGGGTTGTGAGGCGTGACAATGGTGTGCGGCACGTGCGCGACCTGCCCTCTGGAATTCCTCGCCTTCCACCATTTCCTGCTATCATCGAGAATCTCCAGGTATTCGCCTCTGACGACCGTCAGCTCCTTGTCGTTGTTCGCCGTCCTTGGATAAGTAACTTGGACGATCTTCGCGTGTCTTGCTACCAGGTCGTCTAACCAAGCTTCCTGAGCCCTTTCCATACCGGCGGCTCTCGGTGTTCTTTCGATAGAGTCTACGGATATGTCGCTGTGCGCTCTCGTCTGATCTACCACTCTTTCTTCTCTGGCGTACAATTCCGAGCCGGGTCCGTAATTCCTCTCGAAGTAATCGTTACCAGCGCGCTCCTCTCTACTCTCGTATTCCAAGTAGTCGCTGCTGTAATGGGACTCGTCCACTTCTCGATGATTATAATACGGATCGTTTTGTTGTTCAGGGAGTTCATCCCTCTTCTGTTTGTCAGCGTTCAACAGCGAAGCCAGGTGATCGTGATCTCTGTCCTCTGGTATTGGATATTCTGGAGACCAACCATCCATAAAGATAGGGTGATAAGGAGGCACATGGCCTTTCCATTGATCGCGCGGTATTAACCATGTATCGCCCAAAGAATGCCAAAGCTCTGTCTCTTTGCTGGTAACACAGTTTATTAACAAATTAACCGCCTCTCTGGTCAATAATGGTGACACCACTTTGCTCGGCAAGTTTGGATCGTAATTAGTGTCATGGGACGCGTCCACGATCAAAGCCAGCGGGGTGAACAGGAAGTGCACCAGTTCGGGAGCATTAGGATCGTGAATGTGAGCCTTCAGCTTCGCCAGCAAGTTGAACGACAACTTGAACTTCTGAAAGATGTCGACGAATTCCATCTCCGGAGGCGGTTTCGCTCTCATTGTCAGCATCCCGTCACCCAGATTCCTCTTCTTCGACTTCCGATTGCGCCTTCGACGTTCCAGTTCTTTGGAGGCAGCCGCCGCGTGCTGTAGACGCGCGATAAATTTCTCGATGTCGTCGAAACAATGGTTCAAGATGGTCACGTCTCGTTCGTATTTCTCGGAGGACGTCGAGGACACCTCGTCGTTGTTCTCCTCGCGAGATATATCGTTTTGGCCATCAGCTGTGTTTCGGAAAACGGATACATTAAATTACTCCATTTCACTTTTATACGGGTCTTCATGAAATATTCAACGGCGAACAAAAATGGACAAAGAAAGAGAAGAAAAAAGAAAAGAAAAGAAAAGAAAAGCGTGTACCATTATTAGCATTAAAGGCAGACACTTGTTCCCGGACGTTAACCCCGTTCAAGGGTGGTTCTGGCGGTGGTAAAGTGGGAGGCGGTGGTATACGACCTCTTGGACCCCTCGGCGAACCACCGGGGACCAGTTTTCCCATTTGCAGCATCTTCAAGTCCTCGACGAGATCCTGAGCCGAGACACTTTGACACTGGAATATATGCATTTCTGCCCGTTGACCGGAACCACTGTCATCCGCCACTGTGAAGACGAGAATGTTGTTATACATCTCCATAGGGTCCCTCGATGTGAACGCGGTCGGTTCCTGTATCAACGAGGCTGGGAATCGCTCCATGACGGCCTGCATACGAATTTATCAACGATGCATTAAGTGAAATTGCCTCGAACTGTACGTAAAGTAATTTCACAAATGTTCTACTTCGCATTTCATCGCTCGCCTACAATACTACAAGCTACGGTTCTTTCTCTTTGCACTGGAATAAATAAATAAATGAAAAAAAAAAAAAAAAAAAAAAAAAAAAAAAAAAAGAAAAAAAAAAAAAAAAAAAGAAAAAAAAAAAAAAAAAAAGAAAAAAAAAAAAAAAAAAAGAAAAAAAAAAAAAAAAAAAGAAAAAAAAAAAAAAAAAAAGAAAAAAAAAAAAAAAAAAAGAAAAAAAAAAAAAAAAAAAGAAAAAAAAAAAAAAAAAAAGAAAAAAAAAAAAAAAAAAAGAAAAAAAAAAAAAAAAAAAGAAAAAAAAAAAAAAAAAAAGAAAAAAAAAAAAAAAAAAAGAAAAAAAAAAAAAAAAAAAGAAAAAAAAAAAAAAAAAAAGAAAAAAAAAAAAAAAAAAAGAAAAAAAAAAAAAAAAAAAGAAAAAAAAAAAAAAAAAAAGAAAAAAAAAAAAAAAAAAAGAAAAAAAAAAAAAAAAAAAAAAAAAAAAAAAAAAAGAGAGAAAGAAAAAAAAACCAGTGGAGAGTTTCACTGTGTCTAAAGAGGTTCTTTACCCCTGTCTCGTTGTCCATGATCAGCACCCAATTCCGTTCCAGACGGAGCTGCATCTTTTGGCTCCAGATGCCGTTACTCTTCTCCAGCTGCAAAAGTCGCCGCATACCGTCCGCTGGATAAACAATACCGGTTTCCTTCGTGACCGTGAACGTGGCCAAATGCTCCATCATGTACGTCGGCTCGGAACTGCTTACACGGCCACCCGATGTGCTCGATGGACCACTGGACCCTCCATCTGATGTATCATTGTTAATTCATTTATTAATAGTTTCAGTTATTACTCGAGTGACTCAGCTGATATTACAATGGACTATTTTCTTTTCAACGTTAACGAATAACAGTTTACAAAAAAAAAAGTAATGGTCTTCGGTGATCTTTGCCACGTATATACTTATTATGTCTTCGTTACCTTTGACGATGAAAGAAGAAACGTGAATTAATATTATATTATTATTACCCTTATTATAGGTGGATGGACTGTGCCCACTGTTGTAGTACGGCATTGTTACCAGATAATCGTTCACCTTTTATCTGCAACAAACGAGAAACGATCCAACTTGAACAAATCGGTACTCCACGATGATACAAGTTTGGATAAAATATTTTGATTTTTGTTTTCTTTTTTTTCACCGATCGATTCACTACGAAACGATAGTTATACGACGATGTCATAAAACTTTTGCCAGGCGTACGGTTTAATAACTTAATGACGGAGACGGGCGATAGTTGCACGTCGCGTATCGTATCCGGCTACCGGGTCATAGGGACCATACTTGGCGGCACGAAAGCCTGCTTGTAACCAAAGTGAAATTCCAATGAGCCTAATTCGCTCGCCAGACATGTCGAGAATTCCTTTCGCGTGCCTTCCATTTATCGAACTTCAGCGTCCGAAGGTGAGATCCTATACAATGGGCCAATAAATATTATTCATTGACAAACGCTTTTGCAGAAACGAGCTTCGCGAATCGCGTGGCGCCAAGACGTGCTCCGAGACGAAAATAAACCATAGAAGAATTTAAAAGCAGATTATTCTTGATAAAATAAATCGATGAACGATTCTTCCTTTTATTCCAATAAAGTTCTGATTTTCTTTTCATTTTTTTTCCTTCTTTCTTATTTTTTTATTCGGTTATGAAAAATGGCTCACTTTCCGTTCATTAGAAAATTGTTTTGAATAGCGTGCAATTTTCTCATTACCATTTTACATTCAGTTTTACGAACCGTACTGTTCTACTCCACTGAAACTTTTATGAATGAGTTACATATTTACTCAAGTCTCTAGCTTCATTTGTATTCCTCTTTTGATAGTCCATTAGATCACTATTATCAATTACTTAAACATGCTCGAAAGAATCTAGAGATGCTTTTACGGTCTTTCTTCCCATACGTATTACTCAATTTTTCCAAGTGAACATTGTGAAAAATCTGATCCCTCTTCACCATAAAGTACACAAGATGATACGTTCTCCTCGCACAAAGAGAGAAACTATAAAAACGGCTCGATTTTTGCATAGTTATGCGCGAGGAATGTGAAATTCTGAATTTACTCCAAGAGAAACCTATTTGATTCGACGCTTCGTTACACGAGTGTGAACGTCTCGCATCCATACGGGCGCGTGAAGACGGTTTCAACCAGGTGTTGAATAAAAGCTCCCGACGATGCGGGCTTAGCGGAATATTCCGTTCGTAAAGGTTGTAAATTTTCCAACGAGATGCATTTACCCTTTAAAGATGCGCCATTTGAAGGAATTGCCGTAAGAACATCTGATATCGCGATATTTGAACGATCGACCGGATGAAATATCACGATTTCCTATGAAAAATAATTATAAAAGAATTGCAGAGGATATTTAATTGGTCTATGGGCGGAATGGTGTAGGAATTAATCCCATAGCGGTGCCCTTTAGTAGCGTACAATTCTTCACGTGTCTTCCCACGTGCAGGGAGCACGCTTGTTTTGGAACGTACGATTTGTTCGAGGCAATCGGCAAGAATGCTTAATCCTACCGATACTCGGACTAATACGGTGGCTGTAGATTGTCTTGTGAAACCGTGACGTATCCCTGTTTTTTATCGTTATATCTTGCGTTCGTTGTTTCTTCACGAAGCACGCTAACGCAACATATTTATATTTTCAAAAATATATTAAAAAATTGTTTTAAAAAAAGTAAAAAAAAAGAAACAGGTATTAGAAACAACTTCCAATCCGAATGAAAAAAGCTTAGTTTCTCTTCCTACAGTTTCTAGAAACAGCATTAATCGTTCAAGTTTAATACACAGGTTAATCGAAGTTTTGAGCTGGCTCGTAACTAACAATCATTTTCAAGCGTTAAATCGAACAAGAAGGAATCGGTCGACGTATCGAACGAACGATCCAGTGTGCTCCGATCCTGGTCTTTCCGGTTTTTCTCTCTGTGGACGCAATGAAATTACGGTAAAAGCGGCGAGAACGTAATTATAATATTCGAAATCTGAACGTGGAAACGACGCCGGTTCCTGCCGGTGGATAAACGTTCGAAGGCGAATGCTTTCACTGTGTGTACCTACCGCTGGGATTAGGCACGCTGGGAATCCGCATAACGGAGAAGGCATTGTTACACGTTCCTATCAAGTGTAACGATGCCGTTTCGTATAGTTGAAGTCGACAATCTAGCCATAAACAACGTGTATAAAAAAAAAAAGAAAAAAAAAGAAAACAAAAAGAAGAGAAAAAAAAGGAAGGAAAAAAGATCCAACTTTTCCTTCTCCTTCCGTCTGGTTCCGTATCGTAACTCCAATTGAAACCTCCCACCGATTTCTACTCGTAAATTGAACGGTCCTCCGGATCATTAAGACGCGAACGAATATAATTTTTACACAGAACATAAGAAAGCATGGCTTAAACGAGGAAACGGAAAAACGAGTACGAAACGCGGCCAATTCGAAAACGAGGGCGTCTGTTTAGCGGCCCAATTTCGTTTCAAATGTATATGATTTTACGTGTCGGCGAATTTGGGTCGTAGAACTACATCGCGATCGGTTAATGGCGTTGCGTAACGCAGCCAAGATACGTGACTCGATAAAAATGGATTGTATCATCGACGGTGGGAACGTTCGTCGAGTTTCCTCGAGATCGAGAGCCTCGTTCTATCTCTTTTGCTTCTACGATGATTTTTTTCTTTTCTCGCCCCGACTCTGTTTCCCTTCTTTTCTCGCGCTGGAAATCTTTCCACGCATAAACGAACCGGCGAGATCGGCAAATAGAGTGTCTAACTAAGCCTCTATCTTCGTTAAAGACTCGGCTCGACGTGGAACAATCTTTCGCGCACGATTGTTTTCCATCGCGAAGAATAAGCTTCGCAAGGCGCGCAAGGTGATCCGATATCGACGAATCGAGTTGATTATAGGCTCTCGGCTTAGTGCACGGGAACGATGGGGAAATTCATTCTCCGATCGGAGTTGTAACCGCGGTTAAAAAGGTGTCGTAACAGCGACCTAATAGTAGCGACAACGAAAAGGGAATGGAAAAGGAAGGAAGGTGAGTGGGCTTCGTTTATTTGCATCGGGATTGAAGTTGCCAATGCACTTCAATGCTGCAGACCGATCGTTCCCCGACGATGCTCCGAATTAAAAATTTCTATCGGTTTTCATTCGAATCGAGATACTTTCTACTTAGCGAGAAATATTCCTTGCGGAGCTTAGAAGAAACCACGATAAATGGAATACGAAGAGAACCAACTGTCCGATAAAAATGGCGAAACATTGTTTACTTGGGAATAGTAGGTGAGCATCGACGAACGAAAAAGTAGAAAGTGAAATATTCCATCTACGATTTACACGTCGTTAACGATCGTTTATCACGATCGAAGATAGGCGGCAGAATTCCATCGACGCTGGTTTCACTGAATCGCAGCGACGGAAATGGAAATTCTTATCGCGAGACGTGGTTGTCCCCGACTGGGGACTAAATTATGCAAATTTCCGGGAGTGTTGGTCTCGGCCAATCAGATACGCCAATCGAAGCGTCCTTTTAGAATTCGATTACGTGTCTATGCGATTAAAATACGAACACCTGGAGGAAAAAAAAAGATAGAAAGGAGCGGGTCACGAAGTTGGTACATTTACGATTCCACGATAAGTATATGGATATAATTGCTTATGGATGCGGACACGCCCTAGGAGAAAAATTTATCTGGGGAATGCGCTGAAGTAACCACGTCCTTGACCGTACTTGACGGAAATGGCATTCAACCTTCTGATGCCTTCTTCTCCGTCGTCCAAGATGGAATTCTACCGCGAGGCGGTTGTATTCTCGCTGAACGCCGAGTTTGGAACTTTTACCTGTCGGTTACTTAGTGAAAGTTTAAAAAAAAAACAAACAAAACTTTGAAGACTGTTGGGAGTTATTAATTCNGCGTCCTTTTAGAATTCGATTACGTGTCTATGCGATTAAAATACGAACACCTGGAGGAAAAAAAAAGATAGAAAGGAGCGGGTCACGAAGTTGGTACATTTACGATTCCACGATAAGTATATGGATATAATTGCTTATGGATGCGGACACGCCCTAGGAGAAAAATTTATCTGGGGAATGCGCTGAAGTAACCACGTCCTTGACCGTACTTGACGGAAATGGCATTCAACCTTCTGATGCCTTCTTCTCCGTCGTCCAAGATGGAATTCTACCGCGAGGCGGTTGTATTCTCGCTGAACGCCGAGTTTGGAACTTTTACCTGTCGGTTACTTAGTGAAAGTTTAAAAAAAAAACAAACAAAACTTTGAAGACTGTTGGGAATTATTAATTCCATAAGTAATGGAATTCCTTGTTCTTTTCTTTTTCCCTTTTTTTTTTCTTTCAACGTATTAATAATATATTGTTTGGAAAAAGAATGTCGATGCCTAATAAATAAAAAACGACTAAAATAAATTGGTCAATCAAGAAACACATTTCCAAATAAACCTGTTTACTATTATAATATCACATCATGATTCGCCAAACACCTAACTTACAAGGAAATTTTATAATGCCCTCCCAAAAATCACCCTCAAATATTTTGCTACTTTTCACAGTATGCGAGCGCGGAACGAAACAGATTTTAAATTATCCCAACGTAATGCAGGAAAATTACCCAGGAATATTATCCGTCTGATTTGAGAAGCGTGCACGCACGATGGAAACAGATTTTACAGCCACGAACTCTAAATGACACGGGAAAAGGACGGAAAGTCTGGCATTCTCGCATTTTCTTCTCGAGTGCATACTTGTGATCGCGCGCGCGCGCGTGCGCACAAAGTAATCGCATCTCTCCGGTTGCATACCACGGGGCGAATTCTCGATGCCTTGTAGTCGGCTCGATAAAGCTTGATTCCATAAAAGTAACACGGTAAAATTAATTGCTCGACGTTAATTTACGATCGTCGTAAAAACACAGTCCGAAGAAAAGAGCTTGGAAAATTCGTTTCGTCTAAACCGAGACTCGATTCACGATTTTCTGCCTGTAAATTCCTCCATTTTTCTCTTCGAGAATCGGGTGAATTTTAGTATTTATCTTCGATGAAACTACGAACCAGATCTTTTTATAATTCATAATGTCAATTCTAGGAATTTTTTTTACAATATCTTGTAGACGATTTCTATTTATATTATATTCTTACGAAATATAGAAAAAATGAAAAATTCGATTCTCTTGATCCTGCGAAGTAGAAAGGTTTCTTAAGCGCGAAAAAGGGGAAGAATTTATACCGTCGTTAACGTAACGTTCCTCGGTGTAAGGTAGTTTACAAGCAACATCGTAAAACCGGCGTCTTCCCGATTTATCATAGCACGAGCAACAAATACTTTGCTCGCATTCCCTTCATTCGCCAGTGCGTGGAATATCTCGTTGTGAAGGTTGTTCACCCTTCTCGAGGGACTAAAATCCTTGATCCTGCGAGATAACGAGGAATCTTTGATAATGAACGGTGAAAGAGGTGTACCTCTGAAGAATTTTGTTAGTATGCCTTGTGTTTTTCTTTTTTTCTTTTAAATAATCTTTTGAAAATATAGAATGTACGCGGAGATCAACTAAGAAGAACTGTGAAATTATTGGAAACATTTGAACGAAGAAAATTAAGAAAATTATTAAGTGACAAACTCGACCTGTTAAACAATAAAACAAATACAGTTTCTAAAGGCGGTTAATTACAAATCACTGATTAGCTCGGCAAAGTATCCAATACCTTAAAAGCACCAGCGTACACAAAGCTTATATTAAAACGAAACACCTGTTACACGACCCATAAAATCAGGTAAAATTAAATCAACCTAATAAACCGTACTTGTTAAACGTAACACTTTTAACAATGCAAATTATCATCTTCGTTTCATCCATAAGTTCCAAGATGTACCAACGAACTCGAAACGTTTCAAGTTGGAGCGTGTTAATTATCTAAATACGACACCTTAAGAGAACCTGTCGACCTATCTGACAGTAATCGAGGATCGAAATAAGACTAATCGCGAACAGGTCGAAGCTTTTGAGAAAATACCAACTTGGGAGGGAACGACAAGTAAACGCCTGTTGAAAGTAAACATATCGCGAACGTACGGCGGTGTGAGGATTGAAAAAGTGGAAAGAAAGTTGCCAATGCGCCTCGCATACCTACTGATCCGCCGGTCGGGAACAAGTTTCGCAGTGAATGGACCGAGCGAATGAACTTTTCACTCACTTGCATCCGCGGCCAGAATTAATCCCGATTAATCGAAACTTTGTGACTGTTCCATAGCAGCAATGAATATTTTCCAAGCTTCTATTTGGGAACAAAACACTTCCGCGGACAATGGTCCCGCTATTAATCGACGATCCTACCCGCGTGTTATCGAATACTTTGCAGCGGTTTTCTAAATCGGCAACGATTATTCCTTATCGATATTGTGCCGACTAAAAAGATTATTTTAAAAACAAGCTCAACGTTCTTGCGCTACTTGAATTCGTCACGCAACGTCACTTACGAGTCCATTTTATGTTTGTTTTACATTAAATGGATCGGTCGTAAAGAATTACAGTTAAGTTGGAGAAAGCGAAAAATAAGTTGGTTTCGTTCGGATTTGAGATATTTGAATATAAATAAAAAGTGACGATAGCGTATCATGAGAAGTCTAGTTACAGCGAAGGGGTTTATGTGCGATTAGTACCGCTTGGAGAATATTTAATGTGTTTTGTGTTAGCCGCGCGTGCGATAAAAGATCCACACGCGAATGCATATTTTTTTTTTTTCGCTCAGGATATCGAAGGTCGTTCGATGCAATATCGATGCACGAGGAGTACAGTAAATATTAGCAATTTATGTCACGGTAGGTATAATGGGGGACTACGTAGGTATTTCGTAGGCGTGAATTACAGGTGATTGGTGTGTAGTCACGGTGCCATCGACATCTTCGTTTTCAATGCTTCGAGCGTTGTTAAGGGATTAGAATAATCTCGACATTTCATTCGAGCTCTACGTTCTTCGCATATTTCTGTATTTACTTAATTATCTGTAATTAGAGAAATTATGCTTTATTTTTATTCCATGATATAATTTCATATTGGAAATTATTAAAACGGATTTGTGTCCGCAAAGGAATAAAGAAACTTGATGTATTTGTCATTTATGAGTGAAAAATAAGTACCGTAAAAACTTGCGAAATAGTCCACGTAATTGCATCTGAGCATCGGTTATCTGTTCGATAAGAAATTTCGCGCGATACAAGCTATTTAATGCGGTCGCGACATTGTTGGAAAACAATCGTGCTCGAAGCCTGAAAATGTTATCGATTAACGATAAACAATGCGTTTGCCAGGATCGAGAGAATGTCTGTTGGAAATGTCATGGGCGGGGAAGCTCCTTATAAAACAGTGAACAAACATTCACTGTTCTTGTTCATTTTCGTAATCGTTGATCCTGGTATACTACTGGTATTCTTTTTTTTTCTTTTTTTTTTTTCGTCAAACTAAACTTCATTCGCTGAATACGCACAGGTGTCGGAAAGAATCTTACCGCGCGTTGTCAATAGGAGGATTTTTCCTATCGAAGCCCGTTACCGTGACCAGGCACGAAATATATACATAGATATGTATGTTCACGCGTTGATTATCGTCGGTGAGGTACAGCAACAGGTGTGACCACGACAGACGATTCTTTATGGAGAGAAATCCATGTCGGTATACTCGGTACAATGACTCCAGTCAAGAAATCATTTCCATAAATACCTTGACAGCAGCTTTTCACCGAGTCCGCTAGATCCCTGTTCCGCAATTCGGGATCCGTACGGAACAGGTTGGTATTAAAAATCACAGCTCACGAAACGTAAATTCGAACGAAACTGTTTCACACCGTTCTTACTTACCTATTTACAAAATTTTCACAATGTGCACACACCAAAAGAGAAAAAGAGAGAGAAAGAGAAGGAGGAGAAGCTTTTGGCAGAGAGCTACGTGCCGATCATGCTCGACTGGAAATACCTGAACGACTACCTGATTCCTTTGCCAGTTCGCTTCTTACCTGTTGTGTCCAGGTGCATTCCTGATACGAGCTCGCTCATTGGTTGAATCGTACCTGAGGAATATGGCTGTAGATCTAATGGAATCGGATGTTTTCGATACGATGAAACAGAGATGTATTAATTGTTTGAGAAAAATATCGCAATTAAGATACATCTTGTCGATAGTGACAAGTAAATTAGCGTTTGTTGATGTTACAATCTTTTGAATTGTATATCGCAGTAAATTAAAAATGAAAGTTGAAAACAGTGTTACCAAAATAATAAAGAAAAGGACTAATAGGAATGCGAAACATTTATAATTTAGCACAAAATTTAATAACAATTGTATTGTTAACGGGGTGAAAAATGTTCACAAATTATTTATCAAAATTGTTCGTAGAATATAATTTGATACTTCTGATGCAACAGAAATTTGAAAAAGGTCTGAACGTGTTTGTACCTTGTAACCAATGAAACTATGTGTTACAACAAACGAATACATTTTTTCTTAAAGCCAAGTAACACCTGTTGACTGGAGTTTGAAAGGTGATGAGTATGTTATTTGATTCGATACAATAAGTTATTCAAAATGATTTATTTGCTCGAACATGAAAAATACTAAAATTAAAACTAGATACGATCGTTACTTGGTAACTTGTCTACTGATACAATACTGCTATGTTAAGTACTAAAATTATCTTAGGCAATAAACTTATAACGATATTCAAATTATTAATTTATTTACAGTCGATGAAAATTATTGATTAAATTTCATGTAAATGAAGTATAAATAAAGTATCGGATGTAATTGTATAATTGCCAAATGGCTATAAGATCGATACATCTGTCGGAAGAAAAATTTCAATTAAACGAACCAGAATATAAGTTTTAAATAGTTATTTTAATTCTCAAATATGTACATTGTATTCAATTCAATACATCGAACCAATTACGGATAATTGTTCTACATTGTTCCACGTTTAAATGCAAAAGTTTTACGTGTCGTTTTCAAAATCTTTTGGATTCTTACGATGAAGTTTGTGATTTTCTTCGTTTGCCCATATTTGTAACATGTAAGTACTCATGAAGACTGCAAGGTAAAATAAAATATTTTAATAAATAAGAATAAATAAGTCGGCGATCGTGGTACGCAAGTCTGTTAATTTTTAGTTATAACGTGATTCTATTTTTGTGTATAAACAAGAACGAAATATAATAAAGATTATAATTTTGTTAGCAAATAATAAATACTTACAGGGTGCAATGCGTAGAAAAGCTGATCTAAAGCGTTTCATAAATCCGGCAGCTCCATCGATTACTCCGGCAAAAGCATTTTGTTCGTATGGACTTAGGCGGAAAAATGTAACGCCAGTTATTTTTGCAAGATTTCCGAATGCCTTTCCCATTGTTACTGAATTCTGAAAAAAAAATTGATTTAACTCTTGGAGCATAAACGAACATAACCAAGAAACAGTACAGATAAAGCTAAAAAATATCACTATTTTCAAAAACATAATTTATAATAGAAATTTTGATATAGTTTATTTCATTATTAAATATCAAGACAATCGAAACAATTGTTTAAAAATTGTCACTTACATAATCTACGTCCAATAATGCGAAACTTAGCTAAACAGGAAAGTGTCTGAGAGATAAGAACAGTACCCCGATGTATATTTGCTGCACGGTTTCCCACCTCGTACGCGAGAGCGGTAAATTTAAATAACCTAACAGAATATAGATTTATATCAATGTTAGTGCTCTGAAACCTGAAATTAAGTTACATTTCATAATCAATTCAAACACACAAAATAGATATGACTTATTAGAAGTTTCGTTAAAGTGTTATAGAAATTAGTAACTAAATACTTTGATTATATAATAACGATAAACGCTAGACTCTCATAGGGAAGTTTAATTTTTATTCGCCATTCGTTGCATTT
Source organism: Ctenoplectra terminalis (assembly GCA_019453375.1). Classification (NCBI taxonomy): domain Eukaryota; kingdom Metazoa; phylum Arthropoda; class Insecta; order Hymenoptera; family Apidae; genus Ctenoplectra; species Ctenoplectra terminalis. The sequence goes on along the minus strand of SMSQ01025360.1, from coordinate 19,848 downwards.
AAATTTTTAGTTTACCATTCTTCTCCCAATCTAAATACAACGTTCCATCAAAGTACTATTACCGTCCTTCTTTTTTACATCTCTTAAACACCTTTCTGACGCGTATCAATTTCTCTGTATCCAGATCTACGATAGTAACATTCCATTAAAAATACGGTAAACGAAAAACTACCGATCCATTCCTCGGTGCAAGAGGGCGCCACAATTGCAATATAATGAAGTAAGTACCAAGAGAAGGGGAAGTATACGAAGCAAGGAATAGGACAGTTGCTCGGTGCGAGGCTCCGCGTGATATCGTGGCGTTGTGTACTCTGTGTTTTTGTGTCTATCGCATACATTGTCAACTACTTCTCACGAGGTGCCCAAATGCAGTTCGCAAAGATGGTTGATCGAAGCGCGTTTCCAAATAAATTCTCGCAGCCGGTGACTGAGTAACGGTGTTACACCTGACGCGAGGTCCTTATCCGCGTTGGGTGCGTTGTGGGCCACCTATCCGCGTCCAAGTTGTGTCGAGCACTCAAGTCATGGTATCGAGGTTCGACTCGAACTTCGGTTGTGAGGATTTTTTCGGGACTTATCATTGCACCCAAGACATGGCTTGTGATCGTGGTGATTCGGATTTTGAGTTCGTCATACCGCCAGAGGCGCCGGTCTTCGAACCGAGTATCGAAGAGTTTCACGACCCCCTTGGCTACATCGCAAAAATACGTCCGATCGCAGAGAAGTCTGGCATTTGTAAGATCAAACCGCCGCCTGTGAGTAGATCCTTTTATCACGATTACATCAATCTTTTTCTATCCCCTGCTTTCTCTTTCCTTTCGGTTATCACGAGGTGGACGCTATGCACGCACCATCCTTGTTCCTCGTTTGAAAAGTAAGACAAGCCAAAATGGATAAATTTATATATATTTTTTTTTTTTTTTTTTTTTTTTTTTTTTTTTT
>SMSQ01025360.1:5493-18425 GCA_019453375.1 Ctenoplectra terminalis | reverse complement strand
TTTTTTTTTTTTTTTTTTTTTTTTTTTTTTTTTTTTTTCTTGTAATCGACGAACGTGCAGATATGCACGCACGACCTCGTTTACGTACTATGACGCTTCCGCACGAACATCACAGCCGTGACATCACAAAATAAATGAGTTCCTACGTGAGACATACTTTGAAATAAATAAAATAAATAAATAACCAAGGAATAAAATTAATTCGATCGCAGCAGCAGTATTTCGATGAAAATATTAACAGCTGCTTTTTTCCGTCTCCGAGTTGAAACGTACGGATCTGGTAAAAGTTGTTATGTTTCTGTCGATACGAGTCGAAAGATAATACGATCAAAAAGGAAGAAACGATCACGATGTGTAATTTCGAAGGATTTTTATTTTTACAGTGTACGCGTTAGCATTTTCATCGATGCTCCATATATATATGTATATCGGTATCTTTTTAATCGGCAACTTAGAATTGGGAACGACAGGATTGTTGGAAAATAAAAAAAACTCAAACGAGATACGTTAGGTACTCGTCTCATTGCGACATTAATATCGTTATATGTAGCTAGAAGGTACGCTATGTAAAATGGCCGAGACAATCGAAACAATGTCACCTTAGCAAAATGTCTTGAAATGTTTCGAAAATTTTAAACAATATCCATGATGTTGATAGAGAAAGCGGCGAAACAGTTATCAACATTTATGGCCGATGATTTTCGTGAATCGTTTCAGATATCCTAATATTATCTGTACGGAAATCATTCGATACGTTCGCACAAGTTTCTACTTCGTTTAAAAATATGAATATGTCCATAAGTTTTTATATGATTATTCTCAACTTTGCACAGTGTCGTACGACATGGTTTACAGAAATCTCTGCGTGGTTTTATTTATCGAGAAATTTGACATAATTTTTCTTCAGCTTCGCGTTTTACGTGGTAGAAAGCGACACCGAGTGCTATTAAATTTTTTTCGGCATCTACATATGAAAGTATTGATTTTTCGCGAAATATTCAGCCTTTTTTTTTTTACTTCAAATTTCGCAAATTGTTCGTTTGATTGGTATCACCATTAGAATCGATTTGAGCCACCATTTTGTTTTTGCATGTGTAAAGAAAGATTTTACAATATAAATCTTAATGTTATATTTCAATTGCAAAAGGTGAAATAACGAACGAGAGAAACTGGTAATAACGCGAGAACAATTCGAATACCGAAGATGATTTTTTTTTTTTTTTTTTTTCTTTTTTGCGAATGGTCATTTAAGACGCGTTGCACAAAAAAATGCGTACAAGTAATAATTTAAGGAGGATTACATAAAATCTGCAACGAGAAATTTATGCAATCGGTTCATATTTTTGTTTGCATATTTATACTTTTAAAAATATTTGTATACAGATTCTAAAAATATGTTATAAATGATCTTACCACGTGAGACTCTTTCTTACTGCGAGGAATATTTGTGATCGATATATGTTTATTTTTTAAAATGCATCGAAAGTATAAAGTATTTACGTGTTTGAAAACTATACGTTACGAACCGGCATTTATTAATTAACTCGTATATAGTTTTTTTTAAATTGCTCAAACTTTTTATTGCAATTAAAGTAACTTAACAGTATTGTAAATTGTATAAATTGATTTAAAGACGTAAATATAAAGTGTTAAAATACTGTACCGTTTTCGGATAAATAATATTTAAGATTTATAGTACCTTTTTTATAATCTAACGATGATGGATGTATCATTTTTATGACCGCTAACGTTTTCCTCCCTGGTAACCACTTTATGAATTCTTACGAAATTTACTTTATTGGAGTAATAACTGTTAATTTTGATTGATGAATCAACATTTTTTATCTATCTGAAAATCTGGTTCAAATGTATTGATCTACTTATCTGGAAGTTCATTATTCTTTCAGAAAATTCATATTTTGTAACGGGATGACGCCATTACGGAAATAACTATGGTCACGACATTAAATGGGCGTCGTATATGGAGAAAATCTTCGTAATGTTTATGTATTTTCGAGTTCTTATGTTGCAGGGATATGCGTTACTTTAACGACACGTTTCGTTGTTTATTTCCTCGATATAAATAAATGTTTACCGTTTAATTACAAAGAGACTATTTGTATCTTTATTTAACTGATAGTTTCAAATTTTATGTGACGTGTTTTTAAAAAATCGACTAATCTTACAACGATATTGCGTCACGATAGAAATGAAGCTCCGAAACCGCTTATTGATTATTTAGACATATATATTTGTGTTACTGTATTCGCTCATAAATTTTTGATGTTTTTAAAATGCAATTTAAATAAAAACAATTCTCCTATTGTTGTTTTTTTTATGTTACACAAATACGAATAAAAAATTCGTAACAGTTCTTTTACATACAAAATCCTCGTTTTATTAAACTAATCGACTCACCCGAAGACTTATAAGTATTGCTACATAGATACATTGAATGCAAACTATGTTAAAAGTCATGGTAAATTATATTGCATAATTAGCGAAATGTTGCATTGTTTTATAAAATTCCTGTTTGTACGTGTTTCAGTATATACCATATCTATACAATAGTAATATAACATACTAATTTATATTGATACTGTTTTTTGACATTAATATATTTTTTTTTACAAGAGAAGGTGAATAATATTTATAAATTGTTGTTATAAGTTTATTTCTCTTTCTTTCAGAATTGGCAGCCACCGTTTGCTGTTGATGTTGATAAATTCAAATTTGTTCCAAGAATACAAAGATTGAATGAATTGGAGGCAAAAACAAGAATAAAACTTAATTTCTTGGATCAAATTGCAAAATTTTGGGAACTTCAAGGTTCTTCGTTAAAAATTCCACTTGTTGAACGCAAAGCACTTGATTTATATTCTTTACACAAGATAGTTACCGACGAAGGTTTGTCATTTTCATGTTTAATTGTTAATATTTTGATTCGTGTTTATTAATATTATGAATATTCGTACATCAATGTTACTTTCAGGTGGAATTGAAACAGTGACAAGGGACAGGAGATGGGCAAAAATTGCAAATAAATTAGGTTATCCTTCTGGACGCAGTGTAGGAAGTATTCTAAAAAATCATTATGAACGTATTTTATATCCATTTGATGTGTTTAAACAAGGGAAAATATTGACAGATATTGTAAGTTATTTTCTATTTAGGTATCGTGTAAATGTTTAAATCAATATCTATATCCAATGTATGTTGAATTCTATAGAAAATTGAACCAGATTCTAACGTGAATGAGAAAAAAGATAGAGATTATAAACCGCATGGAATTATATCGCGACAACAAATTAAACCTCCAACTGAGAAATTTTCACGCCGTTCGAAAAGGTTTGCTGGCCAAGAAGAAAAGCAGGAAATATCTATTAAACAAGAAGATTGTAAGGAGGAATGTGACTCTGATGGTGATTGTAAAGATGAAATCAGATACAAACAATACGATGATAAAGATAATAGTAAAGAACTTAAAAAATTACAATTTTATGGACCTGGTCCCAAAATGGCTGGATTTAATACCAAAGAAGCCAAGAAATCTAACAAAACTAGAGGTGTAAAACTTATTTATGAAGTTGACCCCGTGAGTGTAGATTATGTTTTGTTCTATTGTGTTTTTTGTGTACAAAAATTATTTTTCTGTATCTTATATCGTATACTTTTATAGTTGGCAAAATACATTTGTCACAACTGTGGAAGAGGTGATAACGAAGAAAATATGCTTCTATGCGACGGGTGTGATGATAGTTACCATACTTTTTGTCTTATGCCACCCTTGACAGAAATACCAAAAGGTGATTGGAGGTGCCCAAAATGTGTTGCCGAAGAAGTTTCTAAGCCAATGGAAGCATTTGGGTTTGAGCAAGCACAAAGGGAATATACGCTTCAACAGTTTGGCGAAATGGCTGACCAATTTAAAAGCGATTACTTTAATATGCCAGTACATGTACGTCATCCTGTTGTATCGTGTAATGCTGTAATTTAATTGTAAATATTTTTTATAGATGGTGCCAACATCATTAGTAGAAAAAGAATTTTGGCGAATAGTTTCTTCAATTGATGAAGACGTAACAGTTGAATATGGAGCAGATTTACATACAATGGATCACGGATCTGGATTTCCAACGAAAACGAGTGTCAATTTATTTACTTGTGACCAAGAGTATGCCGAATCTTCATGGAATTTAAATAACTTGCCGGTTTTACGTGGAAGTGTCCTAGGTCATATTAATGCTGACATTAGTGGTATGAAAGTACCGTGGATGTATGTTGGAATGTGTTTTGCAACGTTCTGTTGGCACAATGAGGATCATTGGAGCTATTCGATTAATTATTTACACTGGGGAGAACCAAAAACGTGGTACGGTGTACCAGGTTCACAGGCGGAACGATTTGAACAATCAATGAAATCTGCTGCTCCAGAATTGTTTCATAGTCAACCAGATTTACTTCACCAGTTGGTTACTATTATGAACCCTAACATTTTGACAAACGAAGGTAACACGAATAATTTTTTTGAAATATTCCACAATTACTAACGATATTTGTGTTTGGTTGATAGGTGTTCCAGTTTTTAGAACTGATCAACATGCAGGTGAATTTGTAGTAACATTTCCGAGAGCATATCACGCAGGTTTTAATCAAGGATATAACTTTGCTGAAGCTGTAAATTTTGCTCCTGCTGATTGGGTACACTATCATTTTAAATTCTTGTCATCGAGATATTTTTATACTTGTATGTATTTTATAGATTTCGTTCTGTGTTAAATAGCTCAAAATGGGACGAGAATGTATTACGCATTATTCAAATTTAAGACGATTTTGTGTGTTTTCTCACGATGAATTGGTATGTAAAATGTCATTGGATCCAGATTCGTTAGACATAGGAATTGCAACTGCAACATACCATGATATGCTTCAAATGGTGGACGATGAGAAAAAACTACGCAAAAATCTGTTGGAGTGGGTAAGTGATACATTTATGTATTTCTTGCCTAATATGATTAAATGCTTGTTAAATTCGATACACAGGTGTCAGATATTCGTTTCAATATAATAAATAAAATTAATTAATGTATATATCTTTTATTGATCTTTATAAATATTTTATTTTGCTTTTTGTTTTTTTTTTTTGTTTTTTTTTGTTTTTTTTTGTCTTTTTTTGTCTTTTTTTGTTCAACTAAAATTCATAAAACAATTAATTTAAAAAAACATTTAAATGTTGCCTCCAAAATCACTTTCTCACGTAGAATGGATTATAATTCTAAATGCAAAGCCTAATATATTTAGGTCAAATAGTATAGTACATGCTGAGGTATCCCTCACCGATTCACACACGTAACACTACACACATGCGTCGGCAAACACATACAATTGTAACCATGCGGGCACACGCGGTGAAAGATGTGTGTGCGGCTGATATTACCAACCATTGGATATCGTCGTAGTAGAGTTACATCGTCCACGTTATGATCTTCATTAATGCTTTCGTATATTTTGTTATCTTTGGTTAGATTGCATTCGTTGTCGTTAAAATAGTTTTTGTGCGATCGTTTCCCAGTTATCAACCTTGACTCGTTGCTACCTATTTGGTGTGTCTCTAATTTTGATTATATAACTTTTATTGGTGAATAGAGGTTATGTTTTTAAAGCTTTGCCATGATGCTAAACAGACATTATATTTTCTCCGTTGATTCGAAGATTTTTACACTTTCTTTTTTGATTTTATTCAAAAGTATTAATGTTAATTATAAATAAATTATATATTTGTAAATTTTTTTGTATCTTAAAGATACTTTCTCCACAGATGGATACATGTTTTTCATTGATAATCTTATTCTGTACTGTAATATTTCTTTTAATAATGTAAAAGCCGAGAATTATTTTATAAACAATTCGAATTATATTTTTTCAGGGTGTTACAGAAGCAGAACGAGAAGCATTCGAACTTTTACCGGATGATGAGAGACAGTGTGAAGCGTGCAAGACAACTTGTTTTTTGAGTGCAGTTACATGTTCATGTCAAAGTTCTCAGTTAGTTTGCTTAAGACATTTCACAGATCTTTGTGATTGTCCTCCGGAGAAGCATACATTACGGTATCGCTATACTTTAGACGAATTACCAATTATGTTACAAAAATTAAAATTAAAAGCAGAGTCATTTGACTCATGGGTGTCAAAAGTTAAGGAGGCAATGGATCCTGATAAAAAGAGTGATAAAATTGAATTAAGTGAATTAAAAGAACTTTTAAACGAAGCAGAAAGTAAAAAATTTCCAGAAAGTGAATTGCTCACAGCTTTAACAACCGCTGTACAAGATGCTGAAAAATGTGCAAGTGTCGCGCAACAGCTTTTGAATAATAAACAGCGTACCAGAACCAGGCAATCTGTTGAAACTAAGTACAAGCTTACAGTAGAAGAGTTAACGCTTTTCTACAAGGAAATAACAAATTTATGCTGCGAACTTACAGAATCTGACGGAGTAAAATTTATACTTGATCAAGTGTTGCAATTCCAAAAGGAAGCAGACGAACTAGAATCTAAAGAGGATGATTATGACATCGAACATTTGGAAAAATGTATTGATTTTGGAGATTCTATTTGTATTGAACTACCTCAACTTGTGCGTTTGAAACAAAAGTTAGCACAGATACAATGGCTCGAAGAAGTAAAGTCTGTACAAGAAGATCCGAAATCTATACATCGGGACGATTTAGCAAAATTGATCGAAAAGGGTATGACAATACCACCTCACTTAAGTATAGAAAATACTCTTTCCGAGCTGCAAGCGTTAATGCTTGCAATTGACAACTGGGAAGAAAAAGCAAAGTTGTATCTGCATACAAAAAATAGACAAACTATTTTAAGTCTTGAAGAATTTATTCGCGAAGCTGATAAAGTAGAGGCTTACTTACCGAGTTTAGATGTTCTTCAAGATACATTGAATAAAGCAAAAAATTGGACAAAGATGGTGGAAGAGATACAAGCCAGAGATAATTTTCCATACTACAATACATTAGATGATCTGATTAAAAGGGGTAGAAATATTCCGTTACATCTAGATGCTCTTCCAATCTTAGAGTCTACCCTTTCACAAGCAAAAACCTGGAAAGAAAGGACAGCAAGAACATTCCTAAGGAAAAATTCACATTATACTTTAATGGAAGCTCTGTCACCACGAATCGGAGTCGGCATACAAGCATTAAAAGCTAAAAAAAGTAAGAGCGAAGATTCCATAGGACCTGTCTTCGTCTGTGATACAAAATTGGATGATTCCAACGATTCAGCTACCATCGTAGCCGCGTTTAAATTAGCTGAACAACGTGAAATGGAAGCAATGCGAAACTTAAGAGAGAGAAACTTAATGAAAACTGAAATAGATGATTCAAGGTATTGTGTCTGTCGTCGACCAAGGTTTGGGCTCATGCTTCAATGCGAACTGTGTAAAGATTGGTTTCATTGTAAGTAATATTTTCTGATTATAATACATATAGTTATTCGATAAATTTAGGTATAATTAATCAAAATGAATTACGATTTCAGCGAATTGTGTACCTTTGCCAAAGACATCGTACAAAGGAAAATTACCAATGTCTAGAGAAATTAAATTTTTATGCCCCTGCTGTTTGCGTTCGCGTCGACCACGGTTAGAAACGATTCTGGCACTTTTAGTTAGTCTTCAAAAAATTCCAATCCGTTTACCAGAGGGCGAGGCATTGCACTGTTTAACGGAACGTGCCATGAATTGGCAGGTGAGTTTTGCATGAAAATTAATATTAACGAATTGTCTTATAGTATGTAACGATATACATAATATACATAGTATACATACATCGAATAGGATCGAGCGCGTCAAGCATTAGCTACGGATGAAATTTCATCGGCATTGGCAAAATTATCTGTGCTGTCACAAAAACTAGTGGAAGCGGCAGCAAGGGAAAAGACAGAAAAAATTATTAGCAGTGAATTGAAAAAAGCAGCAAACAATCCTGAACTGCATCAAAGAGTACAAGCAATTGCACCACTTAGTGGTGTGCATTCGGATGATAGTACACTCAGTACTGCGGTAAGTTCATTCAAATTTGGATAACTCTGTAATATAAAATGATGTATAAAATACATTTTATTGTACATGATTAAATTATATATATATACGATATATTTCAGGATGACGATGACGATGTTGTTACTATAGATGATGACGAACCAAGTTGTAGTACGTTCAACAGTAACGAACACGCATATTCTTATAGTAAGATTTTTCTTTTTCATAAAAATAGTAAATGTTGAAGATGTAAATAAAGCATTCACGGTGTTTCTTCTTTGTTTTTCAGTATCTAAAATCCAGCGTAAATCACAATCAAACGATGCAACCGAAGTTGCAGTTGTACTTTCGCAAATAGCAAGGTTACGTTTAGAAGAATTAATGATGGAGGGCGATTTATTAGAAATTGCGTTAGACGAAACGCAACACATATGGCGAATATTAAGTCATACAAATAGTCCAAGTACAGTTCGCAAGTACGCATCGTATGAAGAAGTTCAAACCAATGTGAACCAGGATACTAAGGATGTAAAAAAGCGTGGAAGGAAAAGGAAATCTGAGGAATTCGAATTATTGAAAAAACTTGGACGACAAAAAATGGAAGAAAAAAATTTTGCTAAGCGCAAAGGACTACAAAAAGAGAAAAAAACGGCCGGTTCCCCGCTGCCAATAAAGCGTGGACCTCGAAAGGTACGTAAACTTAGGAACACGATTTTCCTCGAATTAAAATTTGTATAGTTACATTACATTAAGAGTATAATTATAAAGTTTGTAAAATTTGCCATTCTCCGATATAAAATAATTGAAATAAACATAGTATTTTTTGGACGTCGGTTAGCTCAAGTTCAGTTACATGTAAATTCTAGATGAAACGCAAAGAAGGCGAAGAAGGCCCAAAGAAAAGGGGTGGCAACAGGAAGAAGACCAAACAAGATACTTCGGATGAGGAAGATGATTGCGCCGCTGTCAGTTGCTTACGACCTAGCGGTAAGAATACTTGTTCTCGATACAATATTCTAATACAATTATTTTTTCACACCGTTCTACATATTTCTTTCTTGTTTTCGTTTAATATGTTAGGTAGGGAAGTTGACTGGGTACAATGCGACGGAGGCTGTGAAGGTTGGTTCCATATGCATTGTGTTGGACTAGATCGTACAGAAATTGCAGAAGAAGATGATTACATATGCAGTAATTGCAAAGAGGCAGAGCAAAATTCAACGGTAAGTTAACATTTATATGCTCGAAAAAACGTTGCAACTTCCATACTAGAAATAATTTTGTTAATTTTTATTACATTTGTATAAAGTTATATTTTTAGCTGCTTGATGAATTATTATTCTTTTATTGCGTATTATTTTAATTATGTAGAGTTTAAGTTATTTCCTAATTCTCGATTTTAGTATTCGATATCTTAAGTCCTTCTGATTTTTTAAGTAGAGCATTATATTATAGTTCTAGTGCAATATTTTTTTTTTTTTTGTGATGTCTTTACTGTAGTCAAGAGCGCCAGATCCTTTAGCTGAATCATTAGGCCTGGATGCACTTCTTTCCCTTTCTCAATCTCAGGGATACCAGGGCACGGATAGTGAAGCAGACATTCAAGAAACGACATCCTTCGTCAGGACTTACTAATCTTCTTAACCTTGTTAGCTCTGTACAAGGCTAGGATGCTTACCAATTTCAAATCATTTCGACTGTGAACTTACAGTCCGACAATTAACGTTACCTACAATCATCATTCAGTCGGTTGGTACTGCAAGTTACCGAGTGTCGTTTGAATACTACTGTTGCGAGCGGATATTGGAGATAAAGTATTAGAATGCGATCGAATTGCAATCCTGACGACCATGAATGTTATTTTTCTATTTTGATTTGATACGCTTTGCAGAGCTACAAATTTTTTGTATGTATTATATTACATTGTATTTTATTTTTTTGAGATAAAACAGATGTTTTTCAAGAAGAAGATTTGTTGCCCCAGTACAATACATTTATTTATATTTGTGGAAAATTAACTTCATGTATTGATATTTAATGTTAATTTATAACATTAAAACCTGCTTATTTCGATGTAGAATAACATATTAATTTCGAATTAAGTACAAAATTCTGATTAAAGTAATTTCTAAATCGTAATATGTATAGCAGAGGACAGGTATTGCGGATGAACCGTGATATACTTGATAGTTTATATGGAATTTTGGAAAACCGGTATTTTGTATTTTATTGTAACTATTATTTCTTATCTCTCGCTGCAAATGTTGATGGAAAAGAAAATACAGGTTTTGCGAAACCAACGACTGTTAACTAACTAATGATATGCGTTAGCTCTATTTATAATGCAATTCATAGGGTGAATGTGATACTCTTTTCATAAGTGAAACATGGAAAGAGGTAAAAAATATCGATGGGAAGGTAGGAGAATATAATTTGACCTAATGATTTGGGCGATCTGTGACATGTGAGAAAATTTAATGACAGCGATAATATATGTAACAAAGAAAAAGTCATCTCAGAATACTTCTGTTTGCAAGAAGATTCCGTCGGTTTTTGTATCGGCTTTTAATTGTAACGGCGCAATAGGATTTCCCTTGCGCCAAAATAGTATGTACAGATAGACTGAAATATGTGTGTATTAAGATATAGATATTATACATATATATGTAAGAAAATTAGATTGAAAGATAGAAATAAGTTACAGTTTGTATAAAACAAAGAATTGACACGCAGATACATAGCATATCTAAATCTGCCTTCCTAAAATAATTAATCACAATTCATTGGATTTTGGACCAGAGTGTACAACTTATGTAATTTATACGAATTGCGAGTCATTTGATTTTCATTTCATTTCATGTTTCTTGTCACGAACATTTAGAAAATCGTTTTGTACGATGGTACTTATTGATTTTAGTGAAGCATTTTCGAATGGCCTAACAAAACACATACATTTTATAACAGAAATTATATTTGTGTTATTATAAAATATTAATTTTACGATTTCAATTGATTAACAGATGGAAATGTTTGTTTTGATTTGTCTTACGACTGTACTACTGTTCTGTAATATTTAACAGAGCGATTTATTATATCTTAATGTGCTAACCTTTTTCGTTTTATAAATTTAACGTTGGTACGAATTCAATTTTTAAAACTGTTAACTATCTACTAACGCGTTGAACTTCACTGAACATTGTTAATATTTACATGATGTAATGCATTGGTGTAGTGTAATTAAAGCTTACTCGTTACTTTGTACATTAAAGTATTATAACATCTCGAAATATTATAAAGATGATACACTGACGATAAGATATATTCCGTAATAAATGATTTTATAAATGTTTTAAACGCTACAAATATGGATCTCATTCTCGATAAAACAAAACTGAAAAAAGCGTGGAATATGTCGCTGTCATTAATGTAAAATATATATTACGGGGTGTAATTTGTGTATTTAATGTTGACTCTGGTACAAAACCATGCTTCGTATATTACTTGATATTGACGTTTTCTAATTATTTTTTAATGTGATTGTTGAGCTGNTTTTTTTTTTTTTTTTTTTTTTTTTTTTTTTTTTTTTCAATACAAAAAACTATGTGTTTTACTCTCGTGCAAATGTGTTATGTGCGTGTCTCGGAATATTAATGTGGTTTTCTGCATGATATGCAAAGAGAAACTCCATTATGTAAAAAAAGAACTAAAAATAAACAAAAAAAAAAAAAAAAGAAACGAAAAGCAACTTTTATCGCAGGATGATCGGCGAAGGTATGCTAGCAGCGCAAGAAATTTTGTATAATTACTTGTTAAAGAAAACAAATATCGATCATTGAGTTTCCATATGAGCTAAAATTATATGAATGTATGTTACGTGTGGGGCGATGCGACACACAGTGTGTTTTAGACATTTGCATATCGAAACATACGACATGAATCGTAGATGCTGGCATAAGGAATGAATTCTGTTAACAAACGTTTGCTTTAGGGTTAGGCACCGTAGCTTAAGACAGGAGAAAAAAAGATTGTTCGATCATTCGGATAACAGAATTCATTTTAAAATAAACCGTAGTGATAAGAAGATCCTGAAGTATTATGCATCATCCACGATTAGTATGTTACGTATTTCGTTTAAAACAGACTGTAAGTCGAAGAATCGATGAGACATTATGTGTACACACATATATTTTTGTACAGATACAAAAAGGCACGATAATCTTTCCGATTATTGCTCCTGGATACGCGGGAACACAGTGAATTTCTAACGGTAGTGTGTTTTCGCGGCTCGGTTAGGTGAGGTACGAATTTCATTTGTTTTCTTTCATAATAAAAATAATATATATATATGTATACATATGTATGTATATTGGTCAATGAATGTATTTTATACAAGGTACTTAGAATCATTTTCTATTAAGAGAGATAAATATAAAAAAAAAAAAAAAAGGAAAAAAGAAAGAAGAAACAAAGAATAAATTTGTGTGCTTTATGAGATGGTACACTATCATTAAAAATACATTGTGACTAATGACATGAAACAAAGATTGAAACTGCGTGATCGCTTAAAGTTGTTGCAAAATGGGTATGTTCGAACATTGTACTTCACCATAAAATGCTAGTATACTGTGTTGAATATTGATCACTTGTTCAGAATAACATGAGGCAAGTGCCTACGCATTTCCAAGGAATTATACTAATGATCGTAATTAAAGAAATTCATCTTTGTTAACCTTCTTGATAACGAGCACAATCTGTCTAGTACTGATTTTGTTTTTTCTTGCAACAAAATATTTACGCAACGCGCACTTAATAGCGGTTTAAAATTCACTGAATTCATACGGGTGATATATTATTTCAAGAAAAAAAAAAAAAAAAA
>SMSQ01025353.1:0-10428 GCA_019453375.1 Ctenoplectra terminalis | reverse complement strand
AAAAAAAAAAAAAATTAATTTTTTAAAATATAGATAATCAGTTTGTAACTTTTAAGTCGCACGGTCCCATACAGGGTTAACATGCCACAAAACTAGCTAGGTACAAAACAAAATACGCGCAGCGCGTCGAAAACGCGCGCACTGCGAAAACACAAATATATTTGCAACGATAAATTTATACAATATTAAAGAAAGAAAAAATTACGATTGATTACAGTTTTTCACTTTGATTTGAAAATGTTTAAACTAATAATTACCGTAGATGGATCGTGGTGTCGCTACAGTAATACAGTAATCAAATTTAATAGTGCAGTGATAACTAAACAAAATTAATTTTTAAAAATATAGATACATCAGTTTGTAACTTTTAAGTCACCCGGTCCCATACAGGGTTAAATCTGTAAATCTATGTATTAGATAGTCCCAAAAGATTCCTTCGTTTTATTAATGAGTAATGGGTGCATAATATTTTGTATTATTATTATATATTATTATATATTATAGCGTTAAACGCTGTGTCAGGTCTCTGCGGATTGACGCTGAACTTTTCGTTGGTATGTTGTTTTGCGAGAATGATATTGATTAATTAAAATAATATCTTACAATTCATTAATGGGTTTTATTGAAATATATTAAAGATACGAGTGTCGTTTGTAGGCTTTTACAATTTTCTTCGTAATTTATTCGCTATTTATCGACCAAATGTTTTTCAATTCGTACCGCAGCACACAGCTTAATGCATAAGACCGATAATTAAAGTAGACCTATTTATATCAAAGAAATAAAAATGATAGGTATTTGAAAAAATATCTGTAATAAGGGTAACGATTCTTTGCACATATTTTCTACAAAAAGTCATAGAAAATCCTCAAAAATATATCACTGTAAATTTATAAAATTTCTATAAGAAATTATGAACCAGTCAAAACGAAATTTTTTATACATTCCATTGGTATAAAATCTTGCAACGATATCATACCACTGTTATATTACTTGCGTAAAATACTACGAGAAATTAGAATTCAATTTATCTTTGGCAAAAAACCGCACGAACTTCTTCCGGTTTAACACATCTTGCGCGGGAAGCGACTAAAGTCGTTTTTCACGGGTTATTGATGGATTATTAAGGATTTTTAAGGAGAAACTAAAAGTTTTATTAAAAAAAACCTAATGTTTAAAAACTACAGCTATTTTATGCAGAAGGAATTTTGCGTCCGAACTTGTAAAAAATCGCCCGCTACACGGTAAGACTTTGGCAGCAAAGTGCCCGCGCAAGATGTGTTAATAGTAAGGCAAAGGTTTAACGCTCATGCTCGTAACGTGTTTTATTTTCTGAAAATTCGCGACAGTCATGGTAAAAGTCGATACATTTGCCGCTGTAAATACAAGAAAACGTGTTACAATATCCATGGAATATAAATTTATGTAAAATAAGAGTCGTCTTTTTTTTTTCGTAGATTAAAAAAAGAAGAATGTAAGGATCGAGGGGTTAAAAGTGTTTGAAGAGGTTCAGAGGGTTTTAGAATTTTGTTAATTTTGATGTTGAAAGAGGAGAGTTTATGTAATATGTGTGAGCCTGAAGAGGCTTGTTTTTTTTTTTTATATTGAGTAATTCAGTTTGATGTACAGGGTGTTAGGAGGTGCCTGTGTACGGCGCGTTTGTCTATAGATGTGAGTCATCGGTACTTGAACGCTCCTCTTGGGTCTACGAGTTTCTTAAAGAGCATTAAGTTTAAGAGTATGGAGCATAAGTGTACTTTAATCTGCGATAAAGTGTTGGATTAAAATTCTTGTGAACCTAGGTGAATATTAGGATTTTTTTTCTTTTCTTTTTTCTTTTTTTTTCTTTTTTTTTTCTTCTTAACCGCAGCACGATTCTCGCGAGATACTTGAAGTGTAAAATGTGTAAACATTAAATTCGAGAACCGTAAGACAAAAATTAAATTAATAATTGAAATAAAATGGGATAAATTAGTTAAAGATCGGAGTAAAACAAACTAAGGTTTTAAAATTGCTATGTTAATTTACATTATTTTAAATTGGTAGGTAATTTTGCGCGCAAACATTTGAGGAAAAATTTTTATTCAAATTCGCATCAACCTAATTATGGAT
The DNA here is from genome assembly GCA_019453375.1 of Ctenoplectra terminalis. Lineage (NCBI taxonomy): Eukaryota > Metazoa > Arthropoda > Insecta > Hymenoptera > Apidae > Ctenoplectra > Ctenoplectra terminalis. The sequence continues at coordinate 8,316 of SMSQ01025353.1, read as the reverse complement.
TTATAAATTCAATTATGAATTTACCAACACAGAAACGTATTGCGAAAAAAAAAAAAAAGAAAAATTCTCTAATAGATTGTGCAAGCAATGATTTCTCCCTTTAAGATGTTCTTGAAGATTGTGGTTGTAATTGCAGATGTAAGAAGGCCAATGAGTATTTTTTAAACTGTTTCCCGTATTTAACATATGTTTCGCATAAATTCTCTGCAAACGAGGACGGTAACACTCCACCATTTCGCTTATCTGTGATCACCTTCTTATTTTAATACATGCTTTTTACATCTTGAACGTTGCCCTCGCGATTGTCGACAGTCCTTTGGAATTTTTCTATTTCCAGTTAGTTTTAGTTTTTTTTTCTTTTTTTCTATTCTCACAACTTAGACAAATTCTTCTCGTTTCGTTACTCTTCCGTTCTACGTTTCTTAGCACATCGCGGTGAATTTGAATCTCGTTGCAATAACTATAATATTCTGTTAGAAGAACAAAATAAGTGCATTTACATGCTTCACAAGAGAAGAATAAATCATTTTTACAGCGAATAAATTAGTGGCTGTTCGTACATAGGGATAGATTTACAAATGGCTGCTGTAATAGGTTTTCGTAGTGAAAAATGTATAATTTCATTTAACACTAGAGCTAACAAAGTGGTAAAAATGACTATAATTTCTTTAAATTTACATTGGAACGCTTTAAAAAAAATCTTTTCTCTTTTTCTGTAACGAATAGGAATAAAGATTTATTTTCACTGTATCTTATATTTTTTTCAAATTATTTCCACTCTATTACTTTGACTTTTTTTGGTAGAATTCGGTATACTTAAATCGTCGGCAGTTCTAGCGTTAAAATAACATTTTTGATGAACTCTTTTTTCCTCTCAGTGACTGGAGGTTTCGTTTCTGTTTAAACGATAAATGTGTAACAATTTTCTATTCTCAAAATTCTCAATCTAAAAATTTCTTGATCTCTGTTATAGTTTTCAACATATCTGTTATAGTTTTCAAGATATCTATTATAGTTTTCAACATATCTGTTATAGTTTTCAAAATATCTGTTATAGTTTTCAAGATATCTGTTATAGTTTTCAGGATATCTGTTATAGTTTTCAAGATATATAGAAAAATAGGAAAACACACCGGAAACTCTAAGAGGCGTTTCCACCCTGAAAAACCGAATATCAACAGAAAAAAAAAAAAAAAAAATAGCGCGATACTTAGTTCGAGGTTCTCTAAAAACCAGCAAAGTTTCCATTTTTTTTTTAACTTACGAGTTACCGAACGTCCCTTGTAAGTCTTTACCAACAAGAGATTCCGTAATTCCCATTTAAATTTTTTTAAAAAGCTTACTGTCGATTAACACTAAACCTACCGACGATTAAAGTAGACCTATTTGTACCCAAAGAAATAAAAATAATAGGTATTCTAAAAAATGCATAAAGTAAGGAGAAAACGAACACAGAAAATGACGAAAAATTTGCCAAACTGAATCGTTGTAAATTTATAGAATTTTTATGAAAAATTACAAGCCTGTCATTTTGACCGCTTTGGTAGTTTTAGTGTTAAGTAAATACACCCGATCGTATTCTTTATGTGCTTCTGTGAAATTTTCTGTAGAGTTTTCTGTGAGTTTAGTCCCGTGCCTCGTTCCATTCCGTATGACTCAAAATTTCATGCTGACGGCATAAAATTGATCTGAGAATTTCACGATAGCATTATCGATCGTTAAAGAATGGCAAACAGCTGGCTGATATTAACTAGACGTTTACCTAGACGTCGAATTTCTCGGTGAATGCGTTATGCCTGCGATGGTTGAGGTAAATTAAAAGGGAAAATGATTGTTACGCTGCTATCAATTATTCACTCACTTTTAATAATGTAAATGAAGCAGCGAGTGGTCCTGTTCCCTTCGAAAGTACTCTGCTCGAACGCGCGCGCGTATTACGTGACAGGTGAACGGTCATTTTCAATCATTATTCAACTGTTTAAAGTGGCAATCTTTTATTCGATGTATCTGGCGCATGAATATTTAGGAACGATCAGCGTTCGATATCAGAAACACTTACCATATTATGCTTATTAACGATAAGTGTCTCTGCAAAGTGCAACGTTTATGGTGGGCTAATCACATCGGTTGCGATCAATATTTCTTATTGGTTCCTTGTGTGTACAGGTCGTGTTGAATTTTAGTAAATTTATATAATTTATGTGGTATAAAATATGGTAAAAGGTTTATTTCAAAAATAATGTACAAAGATAATCTTCTCCAACCGATAGTATGGCTGATTTTTGAACACTTTTCATTCAGGCCGATTAAATAATTTTGCGTTTAACGTATTGTTTGCAATTTGTACAGTAATACTATAATTATCAAGAGTTTACAGTTTACAAAGTTTACAGGGTTTGCAAAGCTCTTGGTTTTACAATGAAGACTCCAAATGGTTTAAAGGGAAAGTCCAGTGTGGTGCGTATGCGTCCCACGTGCCATGGAACGTGTTAACACTAGAACTACCGACCATTAAAATATCCTTATTTCTACCGAAGAAATCAAAGTGGAAAGTATATAAAATAATATGTAATGCAATTCGGACAAAAGTTTATCTACACTTTTAACAGAAAATCGCGGAAAATCTTGCCAAAGGCGCGGTAGTTAATTTATAAAGATTCTGTAAACAATTACGAATGGGTCATTTTAATCACTTTGGTAGTTCTAGCGTTAAAGTAAAAAACGGGCAGTAGACGCTGTAAAAGTTGGTTCAAACTTTTTCAAAAAGTTTAGCGTCGATAAACTACTGTTGGGAGCCGGAAAGAAGTCCTGCTTAACACTAGAACTACCGAACAAGTCAAAATGACTTGTTCATAATTTCTTCTAGAAATTTTAGAAATTTACAATAATGAATTTTTGAGGATTTTCCGCAATATTTTGTAAAAAATATGCATAAAGAATCGTTACCCTTATTATAGGTATTTTTCGAAATACCTATCATTTTGATTTCTTTGCTACAAATAACTCTACATTAATCGCCGGTAGTTCCAGTGTTAATAAGTCTAGCGTTAACCCTTTCCCTACGAAAGACGTATATATACGCCCTCAGAAATGAAGTGATCATTTGTTAAAATTCGCGCACGGAGATTTTCTACAGTACTGAATTATTTTTATTTTCATTTACACGTATCATAATTCATTGCACAATATACCTATTTGCGTTACGTTAACAAAAACTGTATCGATCCGTACACCAATAACACTTTTGGTCTTTGGAGCTCAGTAGCGAAAGGGTTAGAAAGTCTTTCAATCAGTGAAAAATACACCGGACGCGAATAACTTTGGTTTATAGTTTGAGGCTACCGAAAAAACGTTTACACGGTATTGGTTAACTTACCGTTGGGTGTAAGAGGGTCGATTTTCGGCGGAGAAGCTGTAGCAGCTAATCTCGTCGTTGGTCTGGAAAGGTACTTATATTGATCGACGGAAAATACCATGGTGTTCCGTATGGCGTTGTCCCTCGGTCGTCGGTCTCAACGACGCAATAATTGCCGGCCGGGTTCTCTACCTGGGCTTCCATCGTCCGGAACACACGTACACACGCGCGTAACCGAGCCACGGACATTTCTCGCACCTGTGCTTAACGTGCGATCTGATAAGGGCTAACCACCCTGTGGCAAGCGCGTCAGATAGGGTGGTAATGCGCGTGGCTGGATGCTCCTTTCGAGCCAACCCTAAAGGCGCTTTTCCGTTTCGTCGACACGACACACGAACAGGCCCCGCTGCCTTTTGTAAGGAAGCACCGCAGCTGGAGTTGCTTCCTATTCGGTCGACGCGATAAAAGCTTCGCGATGATTAGGAGGAGCCGGAGAGACGAGGTGTCTCGTTCTGGACTTCTTAGGACGCTTCTTGATGTTGGTAATTTGATTGTTGCGGAATTAACAGTGGAACCACACTGGTTTTCGAGTTATGGTGTAGAATTTTTTAATTTGGAGTAGTGTCCTTTTTTTCATTTTTGGTGATTTTCTGTAATGAATATAAATATTTATTTCTCTTATTTTTTTTAATAAATAGGTAGAATAGAACGAGGTGAATAGGATCGGAATAAGAATTTTGTTAGAAAAATATTTTTAAGCTTCGAAAGGTTTTTTTTTTATTATTAGTGTTCGAATTAAATGGATATTAGTTATGAATTTACGACAGAAAGTTAAGTTTATAAGTTTTGACTGTTTATTCTTTCGCTATGAAAAGAAAATTGTTAGCAATTTCTCGTGTAAATTCTATAAATTTTCAGTAGCGAAGTATTTTACAATTTTTGGTGATTTTCTGTAATAAATATAAATATTTATTTCTCTTGCATCTTATATATTTTTATTTAATAAATAGGTAGAGTAGAGCGAGGTGAATCGGATGAAAATAAGAATTCCAGTCAAAAGAAAGATTTTTAATTATTAATGTTCGAATTAAATGGATATTAATTACGAATTTATAACAGAAAGTTAACTTTATAAATTGTGACTGTTTATTCTTTCACTATGAAACGAAAATTGTTTGCAGTTTCGCGTATAAAATCACCCTTTCAGCAATAAGAGCCTTTTTCGCCTTAAAATCCTGCGTTTCAAAGAATTAACCCTCTATAGCTCTAATTTCCTCTGTTTGTCAAAGAGAAAATTACGATTGATTATACTTTTTAACTTTGATTTGAAAATTTTTAAACTAATAATTGCTACAGATGGATCGTGGTATCGCAGTAATACAGTAATAAAATTTAATAGTACAGTTGATAACTAAATAAAATTAATTTTTTAAAATATACACATAGACACAGCATGTAATAGTTCCTTATCGATCAAATGTTCTTTAATTACATGCAATTAATACAGTTTATTCCTAAAAAAAAATATTCACAAATTATTCAACGAAACTCGACGTTTCTCTGTGGAACTTAAAAATACTTTCTGCAGTAACATTTCTTTATTTACGAAGAAGTAAAAAGTAGCACATCGAATGGAAACACCACATCAGTTACAGGTGCGAATAAAGTAAAACTAAAAATGGTAGAATATATGTAGGGCACGTAGTATCGGAAAGAAACGAAATGGAGCAGATTTTATTTGTCAATTTTATTTTTATTCCGCTTGAAATACGAAAGCTGCCCGATTCTAGGGCATCCATTTTGAATTTATCAGTTGGAAACGCTTCGATGAAATCTCCGGCTGCGGTTTTCGTCTGGAAAACTTCTAACAGGCGACATCATTTAACTGTAACACCGATTTTAATTAAATTTACACGATACAGTGTTTAAAAAATAATATTCCACACATATATTTTTTTTTAATATGCAATCGTCAATATTTAAAGGGTGAAAGCAGCCCTCAAAGTTAGGGGCGAGAAATATATTTTCTTAAATTTTTAGGAAACTGTTCACACAATTACACATATTGAAAGAAACATTTAATTCGAAGCATCCGAAGTTTTTTAAAGGAATCCAGAAACAACTTGAGAGATAGAAAAAAGTTATAGAAAACAATGTTCAATACGTTCATCTGTTTTCACTTTATAAATATGAATGATTGCAGATGAAAACAAAACACGTCACAAATATTTTTCTAAACGCTACATCGTATGCAGATTTTATTAAAATCGTCCTGTTACACTCGAGTGACGTCTTTTGCAAGTGTTGCTTGGAAATGTTTCTTGATTCGATTTTTCTACGATGCGATAGAACTTCCGGCGATTAAAGTAGACTTATTTGTATCAAAGAAATAAAAATGATAGGTATTTGAAAAAGTATTTATAATAAGGGTAACAATTCTTTGTATATATTTAAAAAAAAAATCATAGAAATTCGCCAAAAATATATCATTGTAAATTTATAAAATTTTTATGAGAAATTATAAGAAATTTATTTAGTATAAGAAATTATAAGAAATTTATTTATTATAAGAAATTATAAAAATTTTCGGTAGTTCCAGTGTTAAGCTTTAGTTGTTTCAAATCATTTCTAAACGAAGAAACTTAAAATCGTGTTGCGTTGTAACGAACGGTAACATTTATTATGTAGCTCTCGGTTTTTGTAAGCTACTTTCTAAAGATGGAGGATACGGTTATCGTAATCTGATTTTATCCGTGGACCAGAGTGCAACGAACGAAATTTAAGCCGGTGTTCTCAAAATAACAATGTATTATGAAATATGCGGTGCAGAAGATTTATTTAAATGCGACCCGGTTTCGGAAATAGATAAACGTAAAAAGAAGAATGTATAGAGTGCCAAGATTGGAAACGACGTTTTGTCATACCCAATTTGTTCTTTCGAAAAGAGGTCGTACTCGTTGGTAACAATTGCGGAATATAAAAGGTTAAACTTCGTGTGATTTGTTTATTTCTAGTACAGATCAATCAATTTTATAGCGAAACTAGAAAGGAACGCGTCAATCGAGAACGCGGAAGAAAATTTGGTAAACGAAAGAAAATTTTGTAAACGAAGAAAATTTGGTAAACGAAAGAAAATTTTATAAACGAAGAAAATTTGGTAAATGAAAGAAAATTTTGTAAACGAAGAAAATTTGCTAAACGAAAGAAAATTTTGTAAACGAAGAAAATATAGTAAATGAAAGAAAATTTTGTAAACGAAGAAAATTTGGTAAACGAAAGAAAATTTTATAAACGAAGAAAATTTTGTAAACGAAAGAAAATTTTGTAAACGAAGAAAATTTGGTAAACGAAAGAAAATTTTCTAAACGAAGAAAATTTGGTAAACGAAAGAAAATTTTGTAAACGAAGAAAATTTAGTAAATGAAAGAAAATTTTGTAAACGAAAGAAAATTTTGTAAACGAAGAAAATATAGTAAATGAAAGAAAATTTTGTAAACGAAGAAAATTTTGTAAACGAAAGAAAATTTTGTAAACGAAGAAAATATAGTAAATGAAAGAAAATTTTGTAAACGAAGAAAATTTGGTAAACGAAAGAAAATTTTATAAACGAAGAAAATTTGGTAAACGAAAGAAAATTTGCTAAACGAACCAAAATTTGCTAAACGAACCAAAATTTTGTTAACGAAGAAAATATAGTAAACGAAAGAAAATTTCATAAACGAAAAAAAATTTGGTAAATGAAAGAAAATTTGGTAAACGAAAGAACAGGGTGAAATTCGGTTATCCGGTTCCCTGCTAAATTTCGTTGCTGTTGCACGCTCGTGGCGTTCAATTTACGGGGCCCGTATTTCGCCGAATAACTCGGTTAAGCGACATTAAAACGATCCTAGCAATTCTTTCAGCGTCGCGTCTAGAGGCGACGCATTATTATAATGTCGGCGCGTTACAGTGATATACGATACGGCACGGTTCGTTATTCGAACTGATGCGAATAAATTGCCGCTTCCTTTTTGTAATAACGTGTACCGGCCTGTATTTTATCACCCTCGCGACGCTTTAATCCTTCAAAAGGCGCGCGTCATGCTTTTTCAAAAGACGCGCCCACGGAAACTGGCGCGTATTTTCGACTGGTGGTCCCGGCGTTGGTCGTTTCGTGCCAGCGACGTGTTTCTCCAGCGAGCTCGGAAAAACGTCGTCGGTTTTATCCCTTTTAAAATTTATATCTCGTTCCTGTTACGAGAATTCGTTGATGTTGCGCCGGTTCGCAGGAGGCTCCGAGCCGCTGGATTAACGCTGCCAATTTGTGTTTTATGGTTGAACGTGACTGTATCGTCGGTGACTCACCGTTTTCGTTTCGATGCAAAGTTGTACCAAGTGGAGTCGAATTCGCAGAGTTCATAATTTTAGAAGCGGATCGATCGAGACAGCGAAGAACGGATGGATACGTGTCGATAGGAGAACGAATCGGGTCCGCCGTTTTGACTTACGAACTTGTTAGTTAACTCGTTTAACACGTTGACTGCCACGTCGCCCATATTCGGGTGACAGTAAAGTTTGCGATCGGGCCGCGTCACCCGTATCGGGGTGACGCTTATTTGACTACTTGCGAAGGATATTCGTATGCGTTTAAAAAGATATTTCGCTGAGGAAGTAACGAAACTATTGAATATTAATTAATATAAACTAAGTTAATTATATAATAAGTAAACTAAATTAATTAACACTAAACCTACCAAAGCGGTCAAATGACCGATTCGTAATTTCTTCTCCAAATTTTATATATCATTAACGGTACACTTTTGAATACTTTTTTGCGATTTTCCGTAAAATATATGGTCAAAGATTTGTTTCTCTAGCACTGTGTATTTTTCCAAGTACCTATTATTCTAATTTCTTTGATACAAACAGGTATAGTTTAACAGGTTGACTGCCATGGGGGTGACCGGTGACCGGCACTCGAC
>SMSQ01025349.1:17454-57167 GCA_019453375.1 Ctenoplectra terminalis | reverse complement strand
ATATATATATATATAATACTGTGCGATCGCGTTCACAACTGAGAATTAATAACAAATGTAAAAGCAGGTAAACGTTAGATTTGATCACACACGAATCCGCACGTATTGTGTTCAAGGCTCGCGAGAACTGAGACTGTAATAACGAACAAACAAACTTTTAATTACACGTGACTATCTTGAGAGCAGAACTCTCGAACTGCTACTAAAAAATTTGAATAACATAATATCATGTTTGCATATACGTAGATTCGCAGCATAAGAGAATTGATTAAAACGTTTCCGCTTTTAGGACACATACTTACTCCGCGTGTCAATGTACAATGTATATATAATACTTTTTTCAAGTATTGTAATTTTATATAAACAAAAAAGTATGCGTCTGTGAAGTTGTGCGTATGTGTGTGCGAACATCGAAAATGAAGGAAAATATGTATAGAAAAGAGAAAAGATTTTGAAGAAAAACATGTACATGCAGGAAAAAAGAATGATGCAAATCCTTGCGAAACAAATTTTCAAACATAACGTTTCGTGTTCCAAGCAAGGAATGACACGTTTATATTAAAGCACAAATCAATAAAAACATCTGTATAATGTGTAAAAACACAACAATTTTATCTTTATTCAGAATTTCAATGCATTTCAGATGAGTTTTTTCACGCGAGTGGATTTGTAGAGCATTTGAAACATAAGATTCGAATTTATGGCCGAAAGAATTCGTCAGAAACACGTGGGATATAAGCGACCAATCTAATGGAGAAGTAGTTATTTTAAGCTCGGTTTTAGCAATGCTGCCAAAGTAAAGCTTCTTTAAGTTTTTCATTTCTTCCGATCCAAGATTAATATTTTATAAAATATGGTAAATTATTTAGTTTGTTACACCGGGTAAAAATCGATCACATTTATCGTTTCCTTAAACTCTTATTCCGTATATTCCATTTTGTACAATACTTCGAACGTTCTTTTAACTGTACTTAAAAATTCTCTTAGAAATGATATAATTAAGTTGGCAAGAAATCGAGTACAGTTTACGGAATTCCTTGAAAGTATCACAATCAATTGTGCAATTGTGCAACAGTGCAACGAAATTAAGAAGAAACTTAAAAATTGGAAAATATGGAGAAACCTATAGTTCGTGCAAGGGTAGTGAAGGTCCTCGGTAGAACAGGTTCCCAAGGACAATGTACGCAAGTCAAAGTTGAATTTTTAAACGAACAGAATAGGCAATTGATCCGAAATGTGAAGGGACCTGTACGAGAAGGAGACATTCTTACACTTTTAGAATCTGAAAGAGAAGCCCGACGGCTTCGTTAGTGTATTCGAGGATTGATTTTTCTCTTTCGAAAACTGAACAAAAGATATTCGAACCCCTCCAGGTATTCGTACCCATTCCTTTGTATATTTCGCATATACCTTTAAGAAAGGTCTGAAATAACGTTTATAAATTTTGGGTAAACGATTTAATCCGATACTGTAAGAAGTGTAAACCGTTAACTGAATATTCACTTTCCAGGTATTACGAACCGAAGCTTGTTACAGCTAAGATAATTTCATTTAAAGCTACGGTAAAATTTTCTTNAGTGAAGGTCCTCGGTAGAACAGGTTCCCAAGGACAATGTACGCAAGTCAAAGTTGAATTTTTAAACGAACAGAATAGGCAATTGATCCGAAATGTGAAGGGACCTGTACGAGAAGGAGACATTCTTACACTTTTAGAATCTGAAAGAGAAGCCCGACGGCTTCGTTAGTGTATTCGAGGATTGATTTTTCTCTTTCGAAAACTGAACAAAAGATATTCGAACCCCTCCAGGTATTCGTACCCATTCCTTTGTATATTTCGCATATACCTTTAAGAAAGGTCTGAAATAACGTTTATAAATTTTGGGTAAACGATTTAATCCGATACTGTAAGAAGTGTAAACCGTTAACTGAATATTCACTTTCCAGGTATTACGAACCGAAGCTTGTTACAGCTAAGATAATTTCATTTAAAGCTACGGTAAAATTTTCTTTTCTTTTATTTACATATATTTTTAACCGGAAAAAAAACAAAAAAAAAACAAAATAAAAACACGTTCATGCATATCGTTGATGTAATCAAGTTCCAATAACGTAAGTATATTATCGTTATACCAAGGTAACTGTATTCTCGAATAAAAATTAACTCGTACAAATTCGAAGACGGAATTGTGTAATTTCATTACTTTCCTTGAAAATCATTTCGTATAATTTATTTCCTTATACAGCCTATTGTGATGCGATTCTCACATCGGATAGGAATGAAAGTAGTAAAAAAGAAGAGCTGTAGCTTCAAGAACAGAATAATAAACAGAAACTATTTGTATTTCTACTCTTTTTTGTGACTACGTAGCAACGGAATTTTCCATTCGAGTTTAAAGTAAACTGCTTATAGATGGCACTTGCATCGACAATTAACCAATGAGAAAATTTGTTTTGCAAGTACAGCCAATTACTTTATTATTTAAATTCATCGTATATTACAAGGATATCGATACAACCAGTAACGTTAAAATAATTTCTAATATTTTATCTATACGATTTTGTTTCCATTCAACACTTATCGGATCGATTACTCGATACAAACTGTAGTAAATAATAGAAATATCAACTTCCGGTGGCAGCACCATCGCTAACCGATGCACGTTGACGACCGTTTGGCTTCACCGTTTCAGTTTAGCTTGAACGATCGCGGAAGCTTGTCCTTTTATTCTTATCGAAGAATAAGTAAATTAATTCCTACAACTACGTTTGATTTTAAATTCAATATTTTCGATTCTAGTAATTCGTATTTTCATAATTGTTGATTATTTTTTTATTTTATTTTAATCCATTAGTATCACGTTCAAGCTAGACTTCGTGTAATCGTTTCGTTCGATATGTTAACACTGATCGCGTCTCCTGCCATCCGCGTCTTCCGTGTCTTCCGCGTAGTGCAATTTGGTTTTATCGTACCTCCCGAGCGATCGTAAGTCCCCTTTTCTCTTTTCATTCCTGCTATTTATACGTCTGTAGGGTGAAAATTGTATACTTTATGAAAGTAAGGTCGAACGGAAATCGCCGCCATTTTCATTGTTCCTTTGACTTGGTCAATTCGAACAGGATTTTTCCAGTTATTTCTGAGACGATTTACAATCATTAAAGATACCGTTTGTGCTGCGTTTGGGAATAGTCGAGTTCTTTAGAATTTGAGGATGCCCGTGACGTGCACCGCCGTTACACGACCCATTTTACACGGTGATTCGACCGAATACACGTTCGGTCGTTCCTTAGCTGCCTTTTTCTTAATACGATTCTTTGGAATCGGGCTAGAGAGGAGATCACGCGTGTAAAATCGGTAACCCATTAGGGATCTTCGCGATTGTAGATGAACGGAAGCAAGACAAACGTAGTTTCTCTGCATCGCAGAGAAGCGCAGTTTCATAGCTTTGTTTCGTTTACAAAATTCGCATGTAAATCGGATAGCAACGCAATTTTGCAATGTTTCTACCCTATTTACAATTCCATTTTCCCCTTCTGTCCCCGTGACGACGAATCGAACGAGATGGGCAATATTACTAAATTAGCACAACTCCCGCAATGGAGTTTTTGTTACGTATTTTCGCATCGTTCCGGTCGTTGGCTCTCCTTTTATCGAGGAGGTACGCCATTAAGTAACATATGAATCAAACGATTCCACAAATATCCTGCCTATCTAACTTAATAATGGCCTGCCTAGTTAGGGTTGTTAGGACTTAGTTTAAGTCTTATTTCAAGTTTAAATAGGGATTAGTATAAGTTTTAGATAAGATAGATCAAAAAGTGGATAGAGGATGGTTAGCACCTCTACCTCTTTTTCGGGTAGGTCCTTTTTTTTAAATACCGTTTATTCCAATTGGAACAGACGGTTGAAATACTACGATGACGTGTACCGTAGTTTAGAATTTCCAAAGGAGGGTGGATGGGCCCGCTGGAGTTAGGGTGAGTCACCATTTGCAGCAACCTCCACGTGGTGTGACTTGGGAAATTTGTATTACCAAAGAAATAATACAAGTTTGCTAATGGCTGCAACCTTTGTAAGTTTCAACAGCTCTCGACTGTACAAACGAAATAATCTTGTTAACAATAAAATTTGTCAATACATATAATTTTGTGTACGCTTTATTTTCAACTTGTTAATATCTTAACACTATTTCCTTAAAAATTCGTACGTAAGTAAGTGCGTCTCCTGATCCAACCAATGATGCAGATTTTTACATTATCGATTGAGCGAGCAGTCTATTAAGTAAACAAGATCGTGTTGAATGTACTTTCTTTCTTCTTTCTTTCTTCTTTTTTCAACCAATAATCTAAATAAATATTAGAACGTGAAAAGAACGTAACGAGCGAAACGGAAATGGGATGTAAAACGTTAACGGTAAACATTGGTGGGGATTCAAATAGAAGCAAAGTATATCGGAGTTTACAGTCCGATAATCTTATCGGCGACCAATCCGTTGATTGGATTTTCAAACGGGGATATTGAATAATCGTCGATTAGATGACGAAGACTGCAATTAGAAAACGTATAACAGTTGTCGAGTATCGATCGACACGGTTGGCGGAACGTTGCGTCGCATATTGGCAGACGGGAGCTGGTACGTTGTGTTTTTTTATTTTCATAAAGTTAAACTACTTGTGCAAACCTTACGGCTCGAACGTCTCTGTTACTTGTGTTGAAAAAACATTCGAGCGTACGTATAAATATAGTTGGGTACATGGATAAAATGCCAAATTAGCTCGATCTCTGTCACGCATAACCTCGAATTGTTGCGGTTAGGAAGCAGTGTATAGTGCGTGTTAGTTTTCACTTCTAAAGTAATGCTTGATATTTCCTTCGCTTCCTTTGAATCGAGACTCGAGTATACATTATGCGTTCTTAGAAGATTATTCCATTCGATTCCATTCGATTCGATAGAGACGGTCCAACGAAATATAGGATAAAAAAATACTTCGATGATAGGAATAAAATTTATTTATTATTTCGTTTCTATTAATTTACTATTTATTAGAAGTCAGTTTTAAGGCTTGCCAGTATTTTTATTCCCGACGACGATAATGATCTTTCAGTGAAACATCCAAAGACAAAGTTCAAGTCTATTATACGATTACGTAAATTTCATGAATTATAATTTCTTCTGTGAATTACAAACTACTCTTCTCAAGGCTGTGTCAGGCTGGTAATATCGTTAACTGGTATAGAAAACTACAAATTATATGTTGCTAAAAAAATAGTTTAAAAATGATTATGAGATGATACGGAATAAAAGAAGCGCATGAATATCTGTTATTATTTTTTTCATTCGATAATACAATATTATTGATAATTTATTGATAAAACTTTACGTAACAATCGATTCTTGTGCTTTCAGAAGATCCAGTCGTTTATATTCGTATCGAGATAAATCCGTCCATATAAGTAAAAAGAATTAAACGATGATAGAAAATGGAAGGCAGAATGAATGGGCATGTTGGTTTAATTAACAATGGAATCGATCGGTGAGCAAAACAGTTCATGTATAAAATAAATCCTGTTCGTGTTCCTAAGAAATGATCTCTCAAGCTTCATTAATACTTCAGGCTGTATAATTTATGCGCGTGAACAAATTTTTCTGATCCCCTAATTTGGGAATTGTATGTTTGGTATTGAAATTTAACTCGTTTCAAAGCTGTTGTTACTCGACGCGATATTCCTGTCGTATAATATCTTGGTCAAATATTTTGATTACCTTTTGAGATACATAAAATCCCGTCCAATCGATTGATATGCATGTGTATGCACGAACAAAGGACACGCATCGTGGTTGATACGCGAATCGCAATGTCCTCGTGATTATGTCGCATCGGTGTACTGGGAGGCATATTCGTGATAAAATTTTTTAAGAAGTCTCAACGGTTTCTTTTTGTTCTTCAAAGTCTTTAGCTTCTATCGAAAATATATATGCTATTGATAATGGAACAATGTTCCAGAAATCGCTTCTCGTATTTTTTATTTCTTTCGTGCATTCTTTAGCATTTGTACGCGAGTGTAATAATCCGTGGTGTATACCTTACACGTTTAATCGTGTGGAACGTATCTTAACCTTGACCAGTGTTTAAAATTTTTCTCGATAAATTCGATCGAATGCTGATAAATGTAACCGATAAGAAGGATACATCTTTGAACTTTTGCCGTGTCACAATTGGCATTGTAGCATTATTTTTTAACAAATGATTCATTTTCACGTACTAGTGTAACACGATAAATGCATTTTATATCTAATTTTAATTAATTTCCAATTGCAGTTCTGATGCAGCAAATAAGATACGTAACGGTTAATAATCAAATAATCGCATTGTTTATTCCATAAATCACATTGAAAAATGTATTCGTATTCATTATCAAAGTGCAAACCAGTGAATTATTTTTAAAATTCTCATAATGTTGTTATTGTTGATGTCACCGAATTTGCCGAACGATAATTAATTCTATTGTAGTGAAATAAAGTAAATTATAACAGAAGTAAGAGTACATAAGTTGATATAAAATACTTTACACGAATGCAGCAATTATGTTCTTATCGCAACTGTTGAAAAACACAATTGCACGTTCGGACTTTGCACTTCTGGTTGTGCAAGCGACCTTTATTCCGGATAGATTCGTAAAGCATCGCGTGATAACTATATCGATAGTGAAATGCTTTTTTCTAATGCGTTGCATTCATTTTGACAATGAACTTCCGCAGATGCATACCGGTTTTGTGTATTATTGTATAGCAGTAAAAGCAGTAAAAGCAGTAGAAAAATAATTTTTGAACAAATCAATTGAAAAACATAGAGGAAAACTAATTTTTGCGTTTTAAATCGTTTAATCCTAAATCGATTATGTAGTTGCGAGAAAAACTATCGGATGCGCGTGACACGCTTTTCGTTTCCTCTCGAATTCTAGTAAGTGTTTCTTGTATAGATTTCTTTGAAATTTCCACTTCACTTGTTTCATATTCATATCATTTGTCAACTTTCAGTGAGCGGAACTCGCGAGTATGCGCATGTATCTAACCAGTTTATTCTATACGAAGAAGAGGATAAAGCTATGAAATATCCTTTTAAGTACTTGCATGAGCATGTGTACAATGATATTGTAATTTTGTACGTCTATTATGTTACTTTAAGCATGTAAGTCGACAAGGGAAAAAATGTAACGATCCAATGTTTTTTTTTTAATTATTTACTTATAGCCTTGTAGTAAAGTAAAACGTTAAGTTATCGATACCTGTCGATATAGCCATCTACAGAACCGTCACTTTTCTTTCAATATTACAAATGTTCTGTCAATTTTATACTTTATATACAAACTGCAGTGGAAAAACCAACTCCGAGTTGACATAGGATCATCCTGATAAAACTCGAACTCCATATCTCCCCTTATTACACGCTGATATCTATCTGTCAAAATTTCTCGAGAAAAAAATACGATCGATGAGTTGGTTAAATTTTTTTCATATAGATCGGTAACAAACTACGATTCTCATTCTTAAATTTAACACGTACGGATATGATAACGTCGAATAAGATGCGATGCGACCAACATCGCACGTCAGAGCTCTGCTTTTTCAACGTCCGCAACGATGATCTATTGTTTTTCAAAAACGTGAGACAAATATAAATTACTATTTAGTAGCTAATAAGCCGAATACATAAGAGTCGATTTACGACTTGCATTCGGTTTTCCTATTTATACTTTTTATCCGAGTAATTTGTCCTAGTGCGATGTTTTATGCAATTAAATCGGTTCTTTGCAATCATCGGAGTGACATAAACGTCTTTAGATACGATTCGACGTATTCTTTTTTTCTTTCCTTCGTTTTTGAGAAAAAAAAACTAGCACTTAAGATCTCCCGAGTTCATTGTCAATCGTTTTACAATCTTTTATCCTTAAAAAATGGATTAACTTAATAACGAATGATTGTTCTCGTTTGGATAATAGATTGCTCGATTCGAGATAGATAAAATAATCGGAACCAGACCACAATTGAAGGTACAATTACTACTAGAATCTACAAATAAAAAGCTCAAGTACGATTTCGACTTTGATCGCATTAACTCCTCGTTCCCTCGATCATCTTGCTTTGTCGCGTTCTTAAAAAGACAGAGGAAGCGAGGAAAAGGGAGTGGATGAGAGAGGAATGGAAAGAGAAATAGAGTGAGAAAGAGCACTCTGGAAAGCAACGACGGTCAATGGCGATGGCCGCGGTGCAGCTAAATGGTAGAGTCAGCCAGTCAGTTTCGAGACAGCGAGGTTCGAGTATCGTCAATCAACTATAGAGTTGATTGTATCCTCGAATCCACTGTTACGTTGTCGTTATTACTCCGATCGTATAGTATTCATCGCCGTTGTACGTGTAACCGTAAAGATCGTGGGTGTGTGTTTTATTTTCAATCGCCTAAATAACATCGTCGCGTAGTTCGAGGACGTGGAATATAGAACTCGAAATGTACTTGCTTCTGACTCAACGATAGAGTCGATAATCTACGCAGTTGTTACTTCTAAGGCATGATCCGAAAATGTAAGAACCCGGTTTATTTAAAATCCATAGAAAACCCGTCGCCTGAATTCCATTACTCTTTGGATTTTCAATCGGTTTTAATTAGCTGATGTTGCCGAGTTGGAGCTAGTAGTTCGGTGCTACGACATTTGAAGAATTGCTTAAATTAAGCGTTTCGTCATACTGAATTGGCATAAATAATGCCGATATCCCGTTTGTATCTTTTCGTAGCTTTAAAGGTTAATGGGAAACCTGACTCCACGTGCTGAAGAAACGGCTGTGTCTTAATACGGACGTAAATATCCGTAAATTTACAGTCTTGTTAGGAATCTTCAATTTTCATCGAATTAATGTGATCGTTAAATACGAAAAAGAAAAAGAAAAAGAAAAAGAAAAAGAAAAAGAAAAAGAAAAAGAAAAAGAAAAAGAAAAAGAAAAAGAAAAAGAAAAAGAAAAAGAAAAAGAAAAAGAAAAAGAAAAAGAAAAAAAAAATTTAATCATGATTTCTCGTTATCGAAAGTTGTATATGTACAGTGTACTCACCCCTAGTATAACATTGTATTTAATGATCGATCTAAACTTAGAAACGAATCATTTTTTCAGGCGATGAGAGAATTTATGCGTGTATCTATTAATGAGAACATAACGCTGCGGAAAGTCTGGTTCGTTTGAACGAAAATTAACCGAAGAGATCAGCTTAAATTTTGATACAACTGAAGATAAAAAATAGTGAAAAAGTCAGGATACAAGATGAAGCTTGAGGGGAATTGTTCACGCGAAGATAATACCAATGAAATTTTATTACAACCCAGAAAAGGTTCGGGTACTCGTTTACAAATTGTACCGGTACAGCCCAAAACGATCACGCACCTACCGAAAAGACCGCCGGTTGATTTGGCGTTCGCTGATTTGACATACAGGGTACGAGAAGGCAGCAAAAATAGTAAGTATGTTAATTCGCATATACTCTTTTGAAAGCCTTTATATTCGTATGAAAGCTACTTGCAGTTAATTGTAAGTTACGCAGAAGAGGTCGCTACACTTATGTTCTATAGTTATATATAACAAAAAAGTCAATAACCGCGTGTATTATACTGAAACTAAGGCTTTTAAGTGATAACACCATTTAAACGACTAAAAATAATATAATAAATAATTCAATAGTTAAAACTTGTTTTCTGACAATACTGATGAAAAAGTGAAAGTAAAAG
Source organism: Ctenoplectra terminalis (assembly GCA_019453375.1). Lineage (NCBI taxonomy): Eukaryota > Metazoa > Arthropoda > Insecta > Hymenoptera > Apidae > Ctenoplectra > Ctenoplectra terminalis. The sequence goes on along the minus strand of SMSQ01025349.1, from coordinate 47,398 downwards.
TAAAAGTAAATATCATCCGTATGAAAGAATAATACACATCGAATAATGCATTCCACGTGTTGCAGTGATATTATATTTCGTACTGATTACTCTTCGATATTCTTATCTTATTAGTAATATAGTTAATGAGATAAACAAAACAAAAAATATGCACAATTCGAACATTTAGATAAAATGATTTTGCATTTTATATCATTATTGTATCCGTGTTTTCTTTGAAAAAAAAATAACTTCCTACGCGATTTGTAAAGCGTAAGTGGCTAAAACGAAGGAAGGTAGTGACCGAGATTTTGTAAGAAGACCGGTTGCGGCATAAAATTTCAGCTACGATTTCCAAACTTTCATTTGCCACTCAGAACGAACTTTCATCGTTTACGTATTTCTAAATCTTTTAAATCGAATCGATACAATATTTATACGTATATTTGTTTAAAGAAAATTGTAACGATCGGACGTGAGAAGTAACGGTAATTCAGTAAGAACAATAACTACAATCATTCGATGCGACCAATTTGAAAAGACAAGTCTTTGTTTCCACTTATCGTTAATTTATACTCGGACCAGTTTACTGTTCCACTTGCAAGCAGCTGTGAGATAAAGCTTCGTTTAGTGGCATCAAGTTTACGTTTACGTTTTCGTTATGCTTTGGCCACTATTTTTAATAATTTAATAATAATTAATAATTTACAATCATAATAATATGTATATTGGATGGATTCGTTCGCGTGTCAGTGTCCAGATATTTGCAATAATACGTCAGCAATTGTTACATCGTAACGCATAAGCTCTATAAATACACGGATAGGATAGATATACTTTCATATTTTCAAAAAGCTCTTAAACAATACTGTTATTTTCTTTCGGCGTTGAAAAAATAATAAGAGAAAGAAGTAATATTAAAAATGAACCTTGAACAGAATATAAGAAGCATACGTAAAAAACGTGTTGCTTTTAAAGACAAAGTTTATCATTATAATTTTATTCGTCTTCTTCTCTTTGGTTTATATGTATAGTTTTACAAATTATACAGATCTGTACACGCACACATGTGCAAGCGAAGCGATCAGAGCAATACGACTGCGTATAGAAAGTGAACGTATACGCTACAGCAGTATTTTAGTAACCTGTGTTTTGCGCAATTAGAAGCAGCCATTTTTAAAGCTTAATTTCCCTCGATATATAGAAGATTATCATGTACGATAACATATATGTTGGTATTGTTGCGTAAACCGATCACTTTTGATACAGGTGATACAGATTGAAGTAGCGTGATGTGCAGATATTTTAAGTACCCCGTTATTTATTCAGAATCTCCGTTCCTTTTATCATTTACGAGAAACATCTATATGCTAATGAAAACTCACGATCTCGTATATCTCGTATACGTTAAGCATTAAGTGAAACTAGGTGTGTTGCTCGTGCTTATTCAGCTGGAAATTTTGTTAATTTATTTGGTGTTATTAGCCCAGAGAGAATTCGCGCATCGTATTTAATTTTTCATTTATAAAATTGTAAATAATGTAAATCCAATTTTATAAATGTTTGTACTCAAGTTATATTTTTTACTCGATGAACAGGCAAGTGTGTTATGCTTGCAAAATAAAAAATAAAAAAAATAAAAAGAAATAAAAAGAAATAAAAAGAAATAAAAAGAAATAAAAAGAAATAAAAAGAAATAAAAAGAAATAAAAAGAAATAAAAAGAAATAAAAAGAAATAAAAAGAAATAAAAAGAAATAAAAAGAAATAAAAAGAAATAAAAAGAAATAAAAAGAAATAAAAAGAAATAAAAAGAAATAAAAAGAAATAAAAAGAAATAAAAAGAAATAAAAAGAAATAAAAAGAAATAAAAAGAAATAAAAAGAAATAAAAAGAAATAAAAAGAAATAAAAAGAAATAAAAAGAAATAAAAAGAAATAAAAAGAAATAAAAAGAAATAAAAAGAAATAAAAAGAAATAAAAAAAAATACAGCGTCATGCAATCATCGATACGTATGCGTGGAATTGTCGTGTGATGTAACACTAATAGTAACATAATATCGGTCTTAACGTATCAACTGGTGTTACATGGTAACTAGAACATGCCGAAACACAGTTCCTCTTTATTGTAGAAATGCGCGTTCAATTTTTATCCATTCTATATTCGAGATCTGTTTAACGTTTCGTGATTTACTTAGAAATTGAAAATGAAAATTCCTCCTTCCTTTGGTAAAAAAAAGACATTAAAAAAAGCCTAAGAAACCTTTTTTTTTTACCATTAAAAATATTTGAATTAATTTCCAGATGTAAAGACAATTTTGAAATCTGTCAGTGGAAGGCTACGGTCTGGAGAACTGACAGCTATTATGGGACCTTCCGGTGCAGGAAAGTCTACTCTTTTAAACATCCTGACCGGATACAAGTGAGTCATTATGTTTATACAAGTTTTGTAACTCACTATTCGTTGGAAAATTATTGTTCACGTATATCGATTCTGTTTTATTTAAACAATTTTTCGATAAGTCTAAAAACACCTAATAATGTGTTTTCGGTCTTTCTCAAAACGATATTTCATTTTCTTCGAGTAGTTGTCAGTTCACTGTCTTTTTTAGGATGCGACTTCGTTTTTCTTGTAACTCGCTGTTACACGATATTTTTACAAATTTTTGCATCAAGTTCATTTTTATTGTAACACACGTAACAAGGACGATACTTGTTAGCAATTCGTATAGTCAAACCGGTTCTACCATTTTTACGTAGGCTGCGACCGAATTCGTCGATCGAAGATATAATTCAAGACGCGACTAACATTTATATTATCGCCTGGTATTATTCCATTTCGTTTTCTGACGTCGTAACGATGTTAAAGCGATACTTATACGAATTATGTGCACGAAAAACACCACGATAACTAACAAATAGTAATAGTTCTACCAACTTTAAAGATCGTTCCGCAATTCCGTTTTCTAACATAAGTGGTATTATGCATTAGAAACATGAACACATTGTGAATGTATGTTAGGTCAACAGATATGGAAGGAAGTATCACAATGAATGGTCACGAGAGGAACCTCAGTGCCTTTAGAAAACTGTCATGCTATATAATGCAAGATAATCAACTTCATGCGAATTTAACTGTGGCCGAAGCCATGAAAGTTGCTTCAAACCTTAAACTTGGATCGCATGTTAGCAAGACGGAAAAGGAAGAAGTGGTATGTCTGTAAAATTTTCTTTATCCCTAAAAACAAGGGGAAAATATCTTATTCTAATGTTTCCGTTTGAAACCACAAGACGATTGAAACGAAAAAGATGTTTAGCTTCCTAATGATATATTCGTTCATTTTTACCATTTAGATTCAAGAAATCCTCGAAACACTAGGTCTGTCCGAACATCGTCGAACCATGACTTCGAACTTGAGCGGTGGACAGAAGAAACGACTTTCTATTGCTCTCGAATTAGTCAATAATCCTCCTATAATGTTCTTTGACGAACCTACCAGGTAAAGAAATCGTATTGTACCTATGTCTTGTACGATATGGTCAAAAAATAAAAGAACAATGGAATAAGGATATTTAAAATCTTCTAAATGTTAACCGATTTCGAACATTTTATCTTGTGAATCACTTGAATTTTATGTTGGATATGAACTCATACCAGGTGGAAATACACTTTTTCCTCTGCGTGTACCTTCACTTTCACCACTATCGATGCCAGAGAAACATGTTTATTTTTTATATAACGTTCTTCTTACAAAAACATGGTCAGGGTCACTAAATCATCTTTCAAGTTCAATTTTTTTTTTCTTTTTTTTTTTTGCAAAGAAATTGTACTTAAACAGTAGTATTATAAATTAAAAAAAAAAAAAAAAAAAAAAAAAAATTAGTTACGATTCGTTAGTAATAGTTAGAATATAAAAATTTGATGATTCTTTTATGATTCGAACAACTTTAATTTTTATATTTTACACAAATTGAACGTATCATTTCATAATAAATAGTAATTTGTTTTATTAATTTGCAGCGGTTTGGATTCCTCGTCTTGCTTTCAATGTATATCGCTGTTAAAAACTTTAGCTCGAGGGGGAAGAACAATAATATGCACAATTCATCAACCTAGCGCTAGACTTTTCGAAATGTTCGATGCTTTATATACATTAGCCGAAGGACAATGTGTATATCAGGGATCTACATCGCAATTAGTGCCTTTCCTAAGAAATATCGGACTGAACTGTCCAAGTTACCACAATCCGGCCTCTTTCAGTAAGCCATCTCGTGTATATCTCTAGTTTTTTTTTTCAAAGATACCGATCTTACTGTACCGATTACCGTAATTTGATTCTCAGTCATCGAAGTATCTTGCGGAGAATACGGAGATAACATTAAAAACCTGGTGAACGCTATAAAGAACGGAAAATATGATATCCGAGAAGGACATCCATTGCCTGAAAATAAATCGGAAGGGCTCAATAATATAGCTAGCGAATCATTCTCGAAAGGTGAAGATAGTGGAGAAAATGACGAAGTGAAAAATAAAAATGACGTTAGTAATTTGGAAGAAAAGTTTCAAGAGGATAAAGTTAAGGAAATAAATAATAAGGGAATTATTCCAACGTACACGACTAACGATATTGCGAAACAAGGTACGTAGAAAGGGCTAACGAATGATTAAACGACACGTATCGAGCATAGTTTTTATACGATTATACTTTCATTACAACAGACGTAGTGATACCAGTAGATATGGAAAAAAAGGATAACGCCAAAGTAGCCTTACTCGACGAATCAATTATAGTTACTCCAGAAAGATATCCTACGTCGGAATGTCAACAATTCTGGATTATTTTAAAACGAGCTTTGCTTTTCAGTCGAAGAGATTGGGTGAGTTATAGTTTATTTAAATTCCATTATTGATTCTTTATAATTTTGTTTTATCAAAAATTTGACAAAAAATTACTTCTATTTTAGACACTTATGTATCTTCGACTCTTTGCTCATATTCTAGTAGGATTATTGATTGGCACACTTTATTACGATATTGGAAACGATGGTGCTAAAGTACTTAGCAACCTAGGATTTCTGTTCTTTAATATGCTGTTTCTTATGTATACATCCATGACTATCACAATTTTGTCTTGTAAGTCGATATTCGAGGTTTTTTTTCTTTTATTTATTTATTTTCTTTGTTTGATTATGATCATTTTCACGGTTGAACGAGATTTAAGTTGGACAAATTTTTGTTCTTACAGTTCCGTTAGAACTGCCAGTGCTTCTGAAAGAAAACTTTAATAGATGGTATTCTCTTAAGGCCTACTACCTAGCGATTACTGTATCAGATATACCATTCCAGGTAAAAAGAAGTAGAAAAGAAATAACTTGAATCTGTCAAGGTAAACCACTTTGTTTGTATATCGGAAAGTTTATACGTCGTATTTTTTCACAGGCAATATTCTGCATTATGTATGTCACGATTGTGTATTTTTTGACAAGTCAACCAACAGATATGGTGCGATTTAGTATGTTTTTGGGAACATGTTTATTAATTTCTTTCGTCGCACAATCGGTCGGATTGGTGGTTGGAGCAGCAATGAATGTACAGAACGGTGTGTTCTTAGCTCCGGTCATGTCTGTACCGTTCCTACTGTTCTCTGGATTTTTCGTTAGTTTCGATGCCATTCCCGTATATCTTAGATGGATTACTTATCTAAGCTATATCAGATACGGTTTCGAAGGGACTGCTCTGGCCACGTACTCCTTTGGTCGAGAAAAGCTTAAATGTTATCAGGTATGTTACTTCTCGTATCCTATTTCTTTCTATCTAGTTATTGTATACGCTTTATATATTTTTATTGTTACTGAATATTTACAGGTTTACTGCCATTTCAAAAATCCCGAAACAACATTGGAAGAGCTGGATATGCTCGATGCTGATTTCACTCTCGATATTCTTGCCTTGCTTCTGATATTTCTTGTTCTTCGAATTGCTGCCTATTTGTTTCTTCGTTGGAAACTCAAGACTGCACGATAGATCAGTCTACTGTTATTGTCAATTTAACAATGTTCAAACATACAACATTTTTATAAATGAGCGTTAGAGAGGGTAACGCTATCGTGTATTTTTTATTTTTTTTTATAGCATCGTTGAACAATAGAAGTACACGATTAACATCGTGTTTCTTCAATGTCAAGAAAAGAATGAAATATTGAGTACAGTTTATGCCTATGATTAATGAATTTATTTAGATCTAGGTTTACATAATTTATTCATCTTTATTAATTTTACGACAGTTCTACGGTAATTATCGCGACATGTTTATTTACGGTACTTTATCGTTTTTTATATCCATTTTGTTATATGTATTAATATTATGTGTAATAATAACTTTATACAATGCATGTAAATACACACATTGAACTCGAATCGATCGCAATGGTGTGTATTACGAGTTTTAAGAGGAACAGGTAGCAAGGGAATACGTTCAAGTGATTCAAATGCAAATCAAAAAGCCGATCGAACGATACTAAAACTCTGTTTTTCTATTCATTGCAAAGAATAAGAGGCCTTAATTGACCATGTTTTGCGAGCGATCACACTTTTATTCACCTATGGCTGTGAGTTTGACGATGTAGGAGTTGGAAGAAGAAAAGAAAAAAAAAAAAAAAACATAATTAAATACAATGAAATGTATTTTTAATTTTATTCGAACAATTCGAGCGATGTTCACAATTAAGAAGAACATAGGGGATGATAACTATCTTGCCGGTTTATCGTATATCTCGAATATTAAATTTTAATAACGTGTCACAATCTTCGTCCTGTATACGGTAAAAACTTATGGTTTATAGTAAATTCACCGAAATCTTACGATCATCGTAACTGCTCCAATTAATATGTCTCTTATGTAAAAAGTATATTTTTTAAGCGAATTTACTTTAATAAAAATGTAAGTCGCGTAAAAAAGTACATAGAAATAGAGTAGCTTAAAGGCTTTAAAGGAACAACTTTATCGTCAATTATCACTAAAATTGTTTCGTCGAGTTTAACGTTTGTTAAGGATTATAGTCCCGATTGTTAACGAACAATGAAGAATCAAAACGTTTTTTTTTCTTTTGTAATATTTACTAACTTGACAAATGTACTTTTATGGGAAATACGTTTCTATCTACATATTTACACCAATGGGATAAATGTTAACGTGTTAACGTGATCGATTCCGATCAGTATATACATATATACATATATCAGTATGTATGTATATCGATACACATACTTTTGTAATATATCGTGCCTGAAAATGCACGCATCTGTGCTGAATTGGCATAATGTTTGTTGTATTTTATAGCGTATGTTTATTACGAATAAAAGTATGCTTTTCATAAGATCGTTTGTTTAAATTTCTAACTACCATGTGTTATTATAAGCAAAGCTGTACTTCTTTTCGCTTTCGAACTTGATTTATTCTACTATCTACTTTCCTTGGTACGATTCATCTTTAAGAAATTGTAGAAAAATAAAAATTACAAACCATGAGCGAGAAAATAAAAGTAGAAAATAAAACGAATCGAATAGAGTGAAGTTTCATGAATATTTTTTCGATTATCGTTCGATTCCATGAAATAGAAGTAGCAGAGAAATTTCTTTTCCTCTATTTCATACACATATGGCAATAAGGTATTCACTTGGTATCGAAGGTAGCAAATTTATGTCGATTATATGTACGAATCGAATAAGATATGTACATATAAATATGTACGATCGCGTATTCCTTACAATAATTATCAATGCGCATGCATAATACTTATTTCTTGTACTATTATTTTTACACAATACAAGAAGCACATGTGTGACTTAATTGAAATGTAAAACATAGCGTATGCATACATTTGTATCTAGCAGAAAAGTTCAACGCGCTCGCATCCTACGCCGACAAGAGCATCCGTATAATTTTTGCTGTTCTCTTTTTTGCTCTTCCTCTTTAAACATACAAGAAGGAAAATTGTTGGATAGTTATTGTAGACAAAGGTAACGTGCAATTTATCAGGTTTTATTTTATTTATTTTACGGGTCGTTTCAATAAACTGTACCATCGTATTAATTTTTTTTAGGAAAAATACTTAAATACTTAACTGAAAGTTATATTAGCGAAGGTATAGAAGCAACAAGTTTATGGCGATAATACGGAAGAAAGGATATAATTTTCTTCGTTGGAATAGAGCATACACAAAGGACGATGTTGGGAAAAGGTATCTGCATTATTAGGCGATCGGAGCATGCGTATAAGATTTGTAAAGGCCCACACAAGTAACTGGCACGTTTGGATGAACTAAATCAGCCCAGTCAGTCTGTTACTGTTGTTCGTTAAGTGTTTAGTTCGTTAAGAGTTAATAGCTAAGCTAGCTACAATTTTTGCTTTTTTTCCACGTTTCTCAAATATAATAACACAGTATCGTAACAGGTTATATAACGTAATACGACTATATTTTTTAGAAATTTTTGAATTTTAGAAAAAAGAGCAATTGTGATAGGAATGTAAAAATTAATTTGTTGGAAATAGTAATTTGTGTATCTTAAAAGTAAATCGTATTCGTAAAGGTACATAAGAGATTTTGTGTGTCACAATGAAAGCTCAACATCTATCCCAGATGCATCTTTGAACGGATTGACGTTGATCGTAATGTTTATTCTTTCTATAACAGCAAATCATCAAATTTTATATCATCGATTCGTTAAAACCAATTATAAACATAATTGACCAATAGGAAGTAGATCGTTTATAAAAAGTGAAATTTCGTTATTGTTTTTATGGAAGTAAATTTTAATGTATTTGATCGATGATATTCAACGATAAATGAGTAACATTGTCGGTTTTTTTCTATTTTTGTTCATTATCGCAATGCGCAATATATCATGTCCATACACATAGAAACAAACATTGCGCGTGATTCACACTGGACTTTGCGTGCACTTTTTTCTATGATTTTTTTATTACGCTATGTCCGTGTTTTCAGTAACATAAGCCGTCATAGAAAAAATTGCTAATTGTCGCTGTTTCAGACAATGTACGATGCAGTACTACTGGTATAAAACACGCGTAAGCGACTAGCACAATCGTGTATGTGTAGCTTCGTTGAGAATAGGAAGCACGGTAAAGCTACTTCAACGCTACGGTCAGTCTTCTACCGCGATCTGCCGTGTGCTGAGCTTTCGATTCTTTCTTTATAGATTGTGTTTTCTCATTTTCAATCAGTCGCGCTCTTTCGAACAAGCTACCGCGTGGTGTGTTTTATGTCGATCTTTCACAATTGTTCTTCGACAGTCGTAACATTGCGTTACCTTGACCGTCGTACGTTCATTAATTCGTTTTCGATAAATCTGTCGGTTACTTCTGATTATTTGTAATTAATTAATGTTTGTGCGATCACTATTTGCTTTTGGGTTTCTCGGTTGGGGGTATTTTTCTTTTNTTTTTTTTTTTTTTTTTTTTTTTTTTTTTTTTTTTTTTTTTTAAACAAGACGATCATATTTTGTCGACTAGTCCCTAATGCCCAATCTGTTTGTTGCCGCTTAGTTTTGCTCGTATAATTTCATAGGAAGTTAATTGAAAATATGTTTATGAATTCGGTGGTAATTTTTTAGCACGATAAGTAGTTCGAATTACGAACAGTGCATTTGGAGTTTAAAGTAATGGCTCGAACGAGACGAGCATAAATTCTTGGAGCTACAGATCAGTCATGTTCGTAAAATCGGAATTGAAGATAAAGCAGATGAACGATGAAATGGACGAGGCGTCAGTGTCATTGTCACATCTCAAAAAAATGCCCCCTATCGACATCGAATTCAATGACTTGACCTATACCGTTCCTTATAGTAGAAAAGGTACGATAATACGCATAAACGTTGCTCCACCTTTTAAATACACAATTTTATATAACATAATTTTCCGATTAATTAATACAACGAAAATGGACAAAATTACATTTGTTGAAAATTTTAAGCAAGCAAGTAAGTAAGTAAGAAAATTTTAATAGATCTGCACAAGGAAGAATAATAAAATCTTACGTTATTACTAACCGTCATTGCAATTGATTTTATCTTTGAAATATTCGAGGTAAAACTACATTGTCTAAGAAACAAAAAAGGGGGCTTAGATAACATTGATTATTTCACCGATTCTGATTTATTTCACCACATTCTGTAGCTTGTGCGATTAAATAATTATAAATGCCAAATACACGGGCATCTTTAAAAGATAATTTCATTATTCTTCGTACAATTTTTATTCAAGTATTTTAGTCTATAATGCCAGTTATGAAAGATAAAGATTCGTTGAAATTGCATCGTACCATATTATATTCGCAATGTAAACAAAATATTTCATTCGGTATTGCGATTACATAAAATTTTGTATCATCGATCTTTATGAGTTACGACCTCCATAATTAATTCATTCTATGCGAAGAATTTGAAATTACTTTTTTTAAATAAAGCTCTTGAATACTTTGGAATGGTAAACAGTTGTACGAAAGGAAAGGTTCTATGCATTAAAAAATAAAAGTAACGCTGAACTAGAAATATCATAGTATCTCTGTTGACGGATTAAATCAAGGCAGTAGAAGTACGATGAGCGTTACACGGTATAAAAAATCAGATACAAGTAACGACACTTAAATGGTATATAGAATTCCACAAAAACGTTGATCGTAATACATTTCCATAAACGTGTCGAATAATTTTTCGATCATCGGTGTCAGGCTTCAACTTAGAAATGAAAACTAATTAGCCATGCTTATAAATTACCGAAGATTAATAAGTATAACAAATGTAAGTACTTGCCAATCTGATTCTATTAACGACGCGTTAAATGATGCAGTCGGGAAAGATAAATCTCGTGCAAATAATTATCTTCTCGATACGACGGATACGTTCGATGATGATTCGACGAATGAATAAAATTAATAAGGAAAAAAAGAAAAGAGTAGTTGATTAAACATAACGCAACAAGTCGTTGAGTAAAAATTTACATTTCATACACGTAATACGAGTTCACGTAAGTTAAGCGTTCATTTTGTCATTAAAATATATGCATATTTTCATTTGAATACAAGATCGATATCGATTTAAAGATTAATAACAGATTCCTCGAATGGCCTAGGCTATTTGACTTTGATATTCGAAAGAACGATCAAGATGTTAAATATTTAGCGTATGCAAATAATTTGATTACAAAGTGAAAAAGTAACAAAGTTATTCGTCCGTACAATATGCACACATATAACCGAGTTTAAAGTGTATTGTATTTCCTTCTGAATTTTTTATAACTGTGCTGCACACATTTATCATTAGATAGTATAATCAGAATGTTTGAACACGTGAAATTTCCATGTACGTATTTTTCTCCGATCTATTTTATTAAAACTTTTTCTGTTCGTATGTCGTAGGTTCAAAAGTAATATTGAAGGGAATTTGCGGACAATTCAAGTCTGGAGAATTAACCGGGGTATTGGGCCCTTCGGGCGCCGGAAAATCCACCTTATTAAACATCCTTGCTGGATATAAGTAATGTTGTATATAATACAGAATATATACGCACGGACGCGCGCGCGCGCGCGCGTACACACACGCACACACACACACACACACACGAATGAACAAACTTACTAATACGAACAGTAATTGTGGTCAAATAGACAAATGCAAAATTCTATTCTTCCTACAGTGATTAGCGTTATCGTTACATGACTTCATCCGTACGTTTCCAACGAAGTTAAAGTCAAACTTCTTCGCCTAAAAGTACGAATGTCGAGTCAAAGATCACTGACCTCACGACCCACGGCAAACAAGCGGAAGCTTCGTATAAGTCGGAGCTAACACGAATTCTAACATCAACACGATCGATAGTCTAGCTGTTCGTACACAGTGTAACAGCGAAACTTATTCGCGATTGACATCCACACCTATCCGTTTTCTTCTTTGTTTCGCTTTAAAAATCTAAATTAACATTTTTAGGTCAGCTGACAGCGTAACAGGACACATAAGTATCAATGGACAAGCACGAGACGTGGAATATTTAAAAAAAATGTCGTGTTACATTATGCAACAAGATCTTCTTCAACCATGGCTCACGGTATTCGAGGCAATGCGATTTGCGGTGGATCTGAAACTTGGCAATGTTTCCCGAAAAGCGAAATTGACTGTTGTAAGTCTGTCGTAGTTTTCATAGGGTATGCTACATCGTAGACGCGGAAAAAGTAACATCTTCTACTCTCGAAGAAACCTCTTTCCTAAGAGTAAGGTATCTAAGAGATAATAAGAGAAAATTATTCGATTAAAAATCGAATCGTTTGTCGTTTAACCGTATTCTTGGAAGGGCACAATCGCTCGAATCAAATTGTATGGCGCGTCACGCTTTGTATTCTCATTGTGCGCTCTACGACGCAAACTTATTGGAACGGGAAACACGTGCGTTTCGGCATATTTACACATATCTTTTCAACAATTGGTTGAAATCAAAATTGAACCGTTCCAGCGAGATTTCTGTAATTTTTTTATCCAACTTTTCTCCATTTTTTAGATAGAAGAAATTTTGAATATTTTACGATTAGACCGTGCAAGGGATACAACTACCGAACACTTATCGGGTGGCGAGAGAAAGAGACTCTCGATCGCTCTGGAACTTGTGAATAATCCGCAGGTTATATTTTTGGACGAACCAACAACGTGAGTAATTGATTTTTTTAGGAAAAAATTATTAAGGTCCAACGAATGATTGATTTCGTCGTTCGATCTATGTTTCCAGAGGATTGGACGAAATATCGGCCACACAGTGCACCGAACTTTTGAAATACTTGGCACGATTAGGAAGAACTGTAATTTGTTCGCTTCATACTCCGAGTGCGAGTATTTTTACTAAATTCGATCAAGTTTACGTTATAGCCACTGGTCAATGTGTCTACAGAAACACTGTAAATAATTTGGTACCGTTTGTTCGACAAATTGGTATCGAATGTCCGAAACATTATAATCCTGCCGATTTTGGTGCGTAAAGGTCTTATGGTTTAAACTGGCCGATGAAGTTCACGTGTTGTTCGAAAAAATAAATTATTCGTTATCGTTACAGTGATAGAAGTATCTGCAGGCGAATACGGTTCGGAATGGATAAATCGAATGATAAATGCTGTAGATGCGGAATTTCCTATCGTTCCTATTTCACAACCGATGAGCTTTGACTTTCAGCTCGAAAGAAAGATATCGAAAGTATCCTGGTTCGATCAATTTACCGTTCTATCGAGAAGAATGTTGTTACAGTTGTATAGAAATAAGGTGGAAAATATTCTACGATTGACGGTGATTAACTGTTTCGCGAGAGACAACTTAACGAACACTTTACGATTTACAGAATTACATGTATTTAAAAATAAGTTTGCACATATTCCTTGGGTTCATCATTGGAGGTTTATTTTTAAACATTGGAAACGATGGATCAAAAACGTTATTCAACTTTGGTTTTTGCCTTGCTTGTTTGATACTTCTGCTCTACGTACCTATGTTACCGGTATTAATGCACTGTAAGAAAACAATGATCGTGCGAGGAAAATCGATGATTCTTGAGGAGCGTTTATTCAACGAAAACGGAAAAAAAAAAAAATAGACGAAGCTAATCGATGAATCAAAACGGATAATAAAAAAAAGTTGTTAAAAAATTGAATCGCTTTGAATTGTAAAATGTGGAAGATTATTCAATTTATATTACATTTTCGATTGAACGCACTTGAGATTGTACAATATCCTCGATTATCCTTTGTATTTTTACAAAGTTTTACCACCGCTCTCCCCCATTCAAACATACCTTTTTAGCTTATCTTAAAATTACAGTTCCCTCGGAAGTGCAATTGATCAAACGAGAATATTTCAACATGTGGTACGACTTGAGTCCCTATTATTGTGCTTTCACTGTAATCAACATACCTGCACAGGTCAGAGCATTAGTCTATTTCGTTAAAAGTCGAACGTTATAGCAGTTTTTCAAGCGAAACAACGAACGTATCCAACATATTATATTTGTTAATTTAACTTTACAGATATTAGTATCATCGATATATCTATCGATAGTGTACGTGATTACGGATCAACCTTTGGAGCTCTTCAGATGTGCAATGTTCTTTGGTATTTGTTTTATGTGCATGTTTATAGCAGAAAGTATGGCACTAGCTATAGCCAGCACATTGAACATCGTGGTACGTTCTATATATGTATACATATATAGTATAGTATTTACTAATAACGATACGATAGAATCCACCATGTCTTCGGATCAACCATGATTATTAAATAATATTTACGTACATGTACGTTTCTAGAATGGTACATTTGTTGGGCCTGCACTTTCTGTTCCTTTAATGTTGGTCGCCGTACAAGGATTGGGTGAAACGAAAACTTTACCTATCTATCGTAGACTGATAATGTATCTGAGTTACATTCGATACGGTTTGGAAGGTCTTGTAACTGCATTGTACGGTTACAATAGAGAAAAATTATACTGCCCACCTGCAGAAATATTTTGTAACTTTAGGGTTCCTCGGCAAATTTTACTAACGATGCGTGAGTCTATCAATTATTATTTGTTCGAGTCTTTAAAATATAGTCACGGTCGAACAATGTTTCGTCCAAATGTAACGTTTAAATTCTAATTTCAGAAATGGATCATGTCATTTTCTGGATAGATTTTACAGCCTTGATAATTATTCTTATTTTCCTAAAGGTTCTCACTTATTATTTATTGAGACAGCGACTTAAACCAAACAAAACGTTTCGAGCGCTTCATCTCGTTGGAAGTCTAATAAAGAGTTACTTTAATATCGACAATTGAAACCTGCTCTAATTTTGTAACAATGGTGCACGAAATATTATATACTACTTTAGAAAAAGAATCGATCTTTTTACCACTATTTTTCCAAATGTGATAAAAAACCAAATGATTGAATTTAAATATAAAAATTAAAAGAATACCTCATAATTCATAATTACTTAGAACACGACCTTCTATACAGTGTAATCGCATAATTTTATAGATTACTAAACGTGTATATCTTTATATGTATGTAATATTAATATTAAAAATCTATATTAATTAATAAAATTAAGTAAATTAATTAACTGATAAAGCTTTTTTCGTTATATTGTACATACGGTGATTAAAAATCATTGATAACAGATCTGATGGAAAAGGTGTTACAAGTTATCGATACGTTACCGTGTTGAAATTTTCATATTTATGCTCGCTCCGAAGTGCCAAGGTTACACTAAATTCACAATATCGAATCGAACTAAAGATTTTAGATATTCAATTTCGATTATCGAACGACAGTAATGGCCACCTTTGATTTCGAGAGATCGAACTATGTACATACATCGAAAGTGCAATTGCATATATGTAGATTGGGTTGCACATAATAGAGAATATCAAAGCGGAAAGAGTAATAAATGTAATCTAAAGAAAGTGAGTATTTATATATCGATAAAATATTTCTTTGAGTTATTACCCATGTTCAGGAAATGTATATATAAAGTAATGTTTATCGGATGGATGGATGGATGGATAGATAGATAGATAGATAGATAGATAGATAGCAACATGACACGTTTTATGCGTCGAGGCATCATACAAGATATAAGTAAAATAAACGTTGCGATAAATAGGAAATTGATGATTTTGAAAAATGTGAAAAATAAGCCCGATTATCCTTTACGCGTTCCTCGGTTCGTTGTGAAAAATATTACACAGCCGAAGAATCCGGGACAAACACGATGCATCTGTTTGCGTTCCATCTATTTATGGATAATTGTCACCAATTTTATCTATACCGATGGAAGCGATTCAAATCTTTTGTTTCCAACAGTGTACAAAAGTTGCGGTTGTCGGAGTAGTTGACCATCTGCTGTGCGGATAGAAAGGTAGAAATGGTGGGGTAACTAATAAAAGCCAGTTCAGCACAGAAGTTGATTCAATCGGCTAATAGTAGTTACCGAACGTACATCAATTTAGATTTTCATCGTCAGCGAAGAACATGAATTTTTCTGATATGTTTAAGCAGAGAACAATTTTTAATATATTAGCTTTATTTTTTATTACCACGATAAATGGGTGAGTAAAGTATTATTTGTTAAACCTACTTATTTTGAATGCCATATAAAACGACATATAAAACGTATTTATTGTATTTAATATGACACATTTTTTAGAATACTTTGTACGTAGATAATCTTTTTTACAGTGATGAAAATTATCGGAACCGCGCAACGGCATCAAACGATTTTGATATTTTAATTTTTACTCAACATTGGCCTCAAACTGTTTGTCTTACGTGGAAGGAAAGTTCAGTATCGCACAACTGTTCGTTGCCAAAAGAACGCGACGAGTGGACGATCCATGGTATTTGGCCTTCTCAGTACCATAAAATGGGTCCACAATTTTGTAACAAATCGATGCCGTTCAACGCTACTGCTTTAAAACCATTGAAAGCAGAATTGCAAGAAAAATGGATCGATATAGAATACGGAAGAACATCTTACTCTCTTTGGCAACACGAATGGAACAAACATGGCACTTGCGCAGCAGTGCTGCGACAATTAAACAGCGAACTTAAATATTTTAAAAAAGGTCTCGATTTACTCGCGACGTACGATATGAAAAATGTATTAGCAAAGGCCAATATAATACCTGGCGAAACATATGAAACGATGACTATTTTTAATGCCATTGAACAAGTATTAGGCAAACGGGGTGCGCTAATATGTAAAAGAGACAAGGTAAGAACTTAATTGTTTGTAGCATAATATTATTATTTATCGATTAAATTTAACGTCGAAATTACTTTAGAACACTGGTAAATCGTACATATTTGAGATACGAATATGCTTCGATAAAATGCTGCAATTAATCGATTGTGATGGAATTTATGAATATCCGACGAATTGTGATACTTCGCAAGGTATAACATATCCAGCCCAACTGCCACAACGATACAACGTGATACAAGTATAGCTGTGATATGAATAAAATTACATCGTATACATACGTAAGATTACGTATACTTCGGTAATTTACACCTTTTAAATGGATTAAAAATTAACTTATAGAAATAAACTTGGTAATATTTTAAAATGTATATAATTTTCCTTTTTATCCTTACAAATGGAGAATGTTTAAAAGTAAGAGACTTTTTAAAATGTAGTCTTTTGGTAAACAATTTGTAGAATATTGTACAGTGACACGTTAGCTTATAAATCATATTACTGATTGCATCGCAAGTAATAGTTGATATTTACGATGATCATTCCACTTTCTTCTGAACAATTAAAACCGCAGATGGTGTTAGGCCTGCAAATACAATCATAATCATAATGGTCGAACAATTAAATCTATCTGTGCTAAACATTGATATACACGTTGCTTAAAATCACAATAGTTGATTCGAGTAGCAGCATACCTAAAGCATTTAATGGAGCTTCATAATCGTCTTCTGTGAAAATCTTTTTCGGAAAATTTGTCATTAAATTAAATGGACCTGGTACATCTGTCCTGTTAATTTCTATAAACACTCTTACAGCGGACAATTTTTCTTTACTTCCAAAATTTTGTGTTAACGTTTGACCATTGGTAAGTCTGATCTGGAATATTAACTACCGTTATCAAAGATTTCAGACTAACGGTTAAATATCACACAATTATTACTGTTGCAGGTTTCGCGTGTAAGTTCTGTCTTTACGGAAAAATCGGTACGACGTTTCGTAAAAGCTGTAGCTCACTTCAAGGTTCGAATAACACGCTGACATGTATCATTGCTTATAAAACGTAGTTACGTTTTTTACATAGAGATACAGCTTACACGCGAGAACCTCTATGCAGTAGTAACTGTGAAATACTGTTAACATTGCGACATTAACACTAAAAGTACGTATACATCGATATATGATTTATTACTTGCAACTTAGTATTGTTATATTCTTTTCTATGAGGAGTAACAGAGGACGAAGGTGCAGAAGAATATTCTGTTATTGGTTTATCGGCATTAGCTTTAGCACGTCTAGCAGCTTTATCAGCCTCGATTTGATCTCTAACCCTTTGCCATGCTAATTTCTCTTCTTCTTTCTCACGTTTTCTTTCTTCTAATAATTTTTTCATTTCTAACTCTTCCAACCTGTAATTAAAATTAAAATTAAAATTAAAATTATAATATATAATATATCGGATTTATGTTTGACGTAAAAAATGTAACTTACTTTCTTCTCGCTTGAGCCATTTCTTTTCCTGATTTTATTCTATTTTTTTCCCTCTCCAATGCATCTTTTTTTTCTTGCTCTTCCCGCTCTTTGTTCTTTTGTTTTAACTTTTCTGTTAATATTCGTAACTGCTCCTTCTTTTCCTCCTCTGTAAGAGGTTTTTTCTCTTCCGTGCTCTCTGAGAACCTGTCATGCCCAGACTTTGTCGCGTGAAATTCAACCTCCAAATTAGATTTAAACAATTTTCCACAGCTACAAGTACATTTAAACAATGTAATCGAAGTAAATAGTCTATCGGTCTATTACGGATCTACGTAAATATAGCACGCATACTTACATATCACATTTCATAGATTTAGCAACCTCGGTAGTAGACACCTGACCACTAGCATCGGCAGTGTCTTCTTGGACTGGTGTTTGAAGAACAGACGCCGGTGCACTTTCAGCGATAGGTGGTTCAGATGATGGTTCGGTATCATCTGAATGAGCCAAGAGCCTAAAATAAAAATTAAGATCGTCATCGGACGATGAGAATGAAGCCATGGCCTTTCTCGTACCAATCCATTGCCGGAACAACTCCTTTGTTTCCAGTAATTTCTAAAGCTTTTTCTCTACAACAAAGTACACGTTAAAATATTAAAGGTTAGATACATCGATTAACGGTTTACTTAAAACTCTTACGCTTTAGATACGCTGAAACCCATGTCGACCAGCATATTTATATCGCCCGACGACATTTTCCTTTATGTTTTCGAACCGCTTAACGGATATCTTTCACCACTGAAATATTATTCGACAACCAAGCGATCAAAAACTTAACGTCACGTTCAACCGACGCGCTACCTATACAAATTTGTACAATCGGAGGTAAAAATATAGTGATATCGCAAATTAAAACGTTAAATATCGACATCTATTGATGTACCAACACACAGGGCCGTGTGCGTCTCGTATGGGATAATTCTTTCCCTGGTTCATTCGAACCCAATATTGGCGATCAAATTAACACGATAATGCTTCGTTGGTGCACGTGATACATCGACCGGCCTCTTATGTCACGACGAGCAGTAGTTAAAAGATTTTAATAATATTTCCTACCTAGTTACTTAATTTGCGTATTTGCGAACAATTTTTTAATTCTTCCTTTCGCTTTTATGCATTTATTCTTTATGCATTTTCTCTATCGAACAACATACTATGTTTACCAATAATACCAATAATTACCGTTGCTCATATTTTGCAAACAGATTATTATTTATTAACAATTTTTCGGATACAAATTTCTACACAACATGGCTACGATCGACTAATGATTCCAACCCTAATTTCTGAATAAATCATTATCAGTCGATATCTTATAAATTTTTAATCTAACGCATTAAAGAATAACGTTTCACCGCTAATTAGTAATCGTTTATATTCATGATTCTCTTTGTAGCTCATTAATCGTAAACAATTTTTAAAGGGTGTAACTAATTAACAGGTGTCAAATGAAATGAAAAGAAAAGAAAAGAAAAGGACAACAATAATATTAGACTCTCAACCATTTAAATTAAAGCTCCGAACCTGACAAATAACTTGAGACTTGTTTCGTTTAAACATTTTATCTGGTTCATGAGTTGCGAGCAATTGTTTAAATAAGTGCGATTCACAGAGCATAAATCGGTATAGCCATCTAGCGGTGAAATATTGAAACCAATCGCTTAAAAACAGTTTTAGAAAAATATTAATAATTTGGCTTTAGAACTAGTTTAAAAATTGTTTAAGCAAATTAATTGAAAACGAAAGATTATTAATAGTTGCTTGTTATGGTAACAAGGCACCCAAGTATTAAGGTACACGTGTTTAAATACGTAATAATGAAACACAAAAATGTAAATTAAACAAAAATTACAGGCGTCATCCCCCGTAATTCAAAACAATCGATTCAAAAAATGTTGATAATTAGTTAATTATTTTTAATGGAAGAAAGTTAGCTTCGTACAGCCCTCGCTTTCAATTTCGGCGCCTAGAACATGTATACTTTCACGCTTGATCGATCTTAGAACCTCGTGTTTCTATTTCTGACTACACACGATAAATACGCAATTATTTCGTTTATGCGTAAAGGGTTTTCAATTACATAATTCCTAAAGAACGCAGAAAACATTGGTATAATAAAAAGGTTCAAATTATTCAAAAGGTATTGTAAAGTGAAGAGTAATTATAGTTTATTTTCACTCTAAATATTGTTTACAGTCAACAAAAACATTTAATACATTGTAGTTGTTATTACTTTTTGTATGTCATCGAGTATCATTGAGAATTTAATAGAGAATCAGAAGAAATAACATAAAACGAGTACGTTAATAAAAATTAATAGTTAAATAAAACTTAAGCAAAGGTACACATCGGAAAATTATCTTAAGCTATAATGCAATATACTACATTGGCTAAATAAAAAATGTTATTCGCTAATGAAAGTGTAAATTGCATCGCTAACTTAGATAATTTTACAATGTACGTTATTGAAATAGTGATTGTAATTTGATAGGTTCTAGATATTATTTTGTATTTTTTTTATAGCTCAAGAAACAAAGATGTAGCCCTAAAGTATTGTTAAGTTAGAAAGGTTATTAGTATTCCTGGGAAGCTTTGTCTCCCTTTCCAGATCCACCGGTACCAGTTTTTTTCGGCAAAAGTACTGCTTGAATGTTAGGCAGGACACCACCTTGAGCAATAGTTACACCCGAGAGTAATTTATTTAATTCTTCGTCATTGCGTATAGCTAATTGTAAATGACGTGGAATTATCCTGAAATAAGAGTAAAAGCACGTACGTTTAAAAATTCACTTAATACTCAAAGGTCACTGGCTAACAAAAAGTATACACAAACATGTTTTATTGGCTTGAACTTATTTTGTAATAAAGTTATATTATTGGTATACGATATGAATAGCTTACTATTTCAGTATAATATGAAAAAACAACCTTTATCGGAACGATAGACAATGCATTATTACGAATACTAATAATCGAAACATAATAATTTCATGAATTTTTTTTATACAATACTAAATTGGATAATAAATTTAGATATAACTCAAGTTTAATCAGTTATAATTCTTTTTTTATATAAACATGTGAAAAAAAATTGAATATTTATATAATTCTCATGAGAACGAAAGTAAGTACATACACATAATGAAACAAGGAGGGAAGCAAGAAAGAAAGAAAGAAAGAAAGAAAGAAAGAAAGAAAGAAAGAAAGAAAGAAAGAAAGAAAGGAAGAAAGAGAGAGAGAGAGAGAGGGAGAGAGAGAAGGGCTTGATCCACCAACCTCGTCTTCTTGTTGTCTCTTGCAGCATTCCCGGCTAACTCTAGTACTTCAGCCGCTAAATATTCCATTACAGCGGCCAAATACACTGGTGCTCCAGCTCCTACTCGTTCAGCATAATTTCCTTTTCTCAAAAGACGATGGATTCTTCCGACTGGGAACTGCAGCCCTGCCCTACTACTGCGGGTCTTCGCCTTTCCCTTAGTCTTTCCTGAAATAATAGATATAAACGATTTTTACGTTTTCCAACAGTCCATAGCATCACACTGCAGCAAAATAAATGCGATGCTTACCACCTTTACCGCGTCCTGACATTTTTTATAGTACTTTCTTGAAACTGCCTTTAAACACGATCTACGGAACTTCCTTCTCCTCGGGATACCAAACAGCGAATGAACCTCTACCCTATTCGACGACGGTTATGCGTATGTACGTCAGATATTTTGGCGGCGACAGTTAGGTCGGCGCTCGTTTGCGCGGGAACGCTATTTCTACCTCAACAATACATGTGGCGCCTCTAACGTAACACTAAAATCCCTAGATGATACCACAGATTATTTTTTAATACCTCTTTATATGCTTTCTTAGAACATAATTAATATATATATATATATATATATATATATATATATTAGTTTAATTATTTGTTTCGTTTGTTTTTAACATCAGATCCAACGTTATAAGACCGTCACTTTCACAAATTGTATGTATCGTAGAAAAGAAACGTGTTTAACTACACAGAGGGCATCGATAACGGAAGATACTAAAATTTTCAATTGCTTCAACGGTCAAGGATGATACGAAGAATTCAAAATTTGCAATTCTTTGTTAGCTTACATCTCTCTACATAGGACGGGTAGGAATAATTATACTCAAAAGATTCATATTTTCAACAATTTACTCCTAGGCTCTTGTTTTGGCCAGATCGAGACCAACAAATATTTTGTGGTCTTATTTTGTTATACAATACATAAAAATAATGATATTTACAAATGTAGAATAACGTTAGGCACTCAATGAACAAAATTGTGAAATTATAAATGGATTTTGTATTATACATACTGGAGGTGTTGCAATGTATAGTTGAACCGTACACTCGAAGAGCATAGTGAGATACAAGTACAAGGATACTAAAATTATAATAGCGTAGTGCCAATTTTGGTTGAAGGCAGAAAAAAAAAAAAAAAAAAACAAAAAAAAAAAAATAAAAAAAAAAAAAAAAAACAAAAAAAAAAAAATAAAAAAAAAAAAAAAAAACAAAAAAAAAAAAATAAAAAAAAAAAAAAAAAACAAAAAAAAAAAAATAAAAAAAAAAAAAAAAAACAAAAAAAAAAAAATAAAAAAAAAAAAAAAAAACAAAAAAAAAAAAATAAAAAAAAAAAAAAAAAACAAAAAAAAAAAAATAAAAAAAAAAAAAAAAAACAAAAAAAAAAAAATAAAAAAAAAAAAAAAAAACAAAAAAAAAAAAATAAAAAAAAAAAAAAAAAACAAAAAAAAAAAAATAAAAAAAAAAAAAAAAAACAAAAAAAAAAAAATAAAAAAAAAAAAAAAAAACAAAAAAAAAAAAATAAAAAAAAAAAAAAAAAACAAAAAAAAAAAAATAAAAAAAAAAAAAAAAAACAAAAAAAAAAAAATAAAAAAAAAAAAAAAAAACAAAAAAAAAAAAATAAAAAAAAAAAAAAAAAACAAAAAAAAAAAAATAAAAAAAAAAAAAAAAAACAAAAAAAAAAAAATAAAAAAAAAAAAAAAAAACAAAAAAAAAAAAATAAAAAAAAAAAAAAAAAACAAAAAAAAAAAAATAAAAAAAAAAAAAAAAAACAAAAAAAAAAAAATAAAAAAAAAAAAAAAAAACAAAAAAAAAAAAATAAAAAAAAAAAAAAAAAACAAAAAAAAAAAAATAAAAAAAAAAAAAAAAAACAAAAAAAAAAAAATAAAAAAAAAAAAAAAAAATAATAAAAAAATAAAAAAGTAGTGACAATTATGGTAGAAGGCAGAAAAAAAAAAAAAAAAAAGAAAAAAATTTATAGCAAAACGAATTTGATTCGCTTTTTAATGTTATTTACGATCCGATTTCTGTTCGAACATGGAATGTGGAGGTCGGATAACAAGCATGTTTTTATGTGGAATGTGCTCGTGCGATGTTTCATGTTTTCGTTTAAATTAAGTCACTTTACCTACGTAAGTACCTCACTGCAGTTACATTAACTTTTCTTGCATTCACTGGCCTTTGCGTTCATTACTGTGAACAGTGGACATCGAAAGGAAGGACCGATCACTGTTCTGATTTTTCTAGAATCAGACGTGATTTTCCTGTATTCTACGAATGTCCGTAGACTAGAGTTACTTCTATCTCGAAAGATTTTTTAAGTTAAAAATAATCATTACATTTCTATAGTTTCAACCTTTTTCGTATCCGAATTTATCATAATCGCAGTCTGTGGTTCATGGTTCGAATGTGTTTGAAAATTTTCGTCAACACAGAGTTTAGATACTTCTATCCCCACTTACGCTTTAGAATGAAAAAGAAAGTCACAGTCTATATATCGGAGTAACTTTTCGATTATCATTGAACTGATTCAATGAAGATCACGATTAGCTGTTCCCTTTCTTTTATACTAGGTAATATTAACGATCGACTCATATACAAATTGTGACGTATCATATCAATTCAAGTTATTATCTGACATAGAGTCCACATTACGCAGAATAAAATAAGTTATACGATTTGTCTATTTTTCATTAAAATATTATGATACAAATTACAATTATTTATAGTTTAAGGTTTAAGAGCCGTTAGTCGAGAGACTATAAAATCTTTATTAATCACTTCAGCCGTTAGCTAAGAAGTGGACATATTTCGGTATAATTTTATTTTATACAATCGTTGTTACGTGTCCTCGTACCGTGTGTTGATAACTACGACTATCCTCGTCATCGTGACGGTTCAACGATTCTCGTTTAAGAAATATAAATGTCCGGGAAGCGAGCATCATAACGCTGCTTCAGTTGCTGCTATGGAGGTTTTGTATTTTGTACACAACATCGTCGTGTGGTACGTTTAATCGCAAATCAATACGAAAGATTGCTATACATTGAAACGATAAAACATCTCATTGAATTGTCTCTCCCCTGTTTAAGTGTATTGTAAGATTTTATATTTGGTACTGTGTGCTAACGACCCTTAACCCTTCGATAATATCACAGATGAATGAGTTTCCGTGTTGTGCGTTACACATCGCTACCTAAGGTTCCTAACAAGTGCATTGATTCTTTCAATTTTTTCACCGAGCACTCGCCTCTCCGAATCAAGAGCTGTTCTCGCGGATAAGAGTTCGTATATCCTTCGCTCTAGCTGAATAGTTTCGGAACGTAAGTTGTTCGATTGTGCCACCAATTTCGATGTTTCGCTCGTCAAAATTTTCTTTTCCAATGCTTTCTCTGAAACGATAAACAGGGTAAACACGAATCGATTGGATACTGGTGGATTATAGGGGTTGTTGACTTTCAAGATCGAAGATCTCGTACCTTTGGAATATTCTCTGTAAGCGAACATGATATTCTCGATACCGGTCCATTTAAATCTTTCCTTCTTCCCACCGACGTGATCATCCGCATTATCATCCATGATCTTAATATCTATGACCTTGCAATGTTGCTTCACTCCATTCTCACCAGGCATAGGAAAAGTGGAATAACCCATTGAGACCATGTTTGGAACCAAAGGTGGTAGAGGTGGTGGCCGTTCTGGAATCTGCTTCACTTTCACTCTGTCTAAAAGTCTCATCTTTTGCGGTGGTTTCGGTAACGTTGGCGGATTCTTCGAATAAACCTTGGCAATTCTCTCGCAGTACGCAGTCACGGAATTTGTACTTTTCCGTTTCTTACGATCCTGCAGTACGTNCTCGTTACACGAATTAACTTTACTCTCTTTCGTCGATGTATCCGTACTGTTCTTCTGATGCGAATTCGCATGATTCGCGATCTTGTTCCCATTACTTGCTGCGAGATTGTTACCGCTGTTATAATTTAAGTTTCCCGTTGTTTTGTCGCCGGAAATGCAGTTTAAAATATTCGACGACGACGACGACGACGACAAAGGCGACGACAAAGAATTTTCGTTTCGCTGAGCTGTTATCACAGTTACCGCTTGATTGCTTTCATTGGCGTTATGCGCGCTTTGTTTCATACAATTCGAGCTGGTCACGATTGTACCACTGTTACTCGCACTATTACCGCTGCTAGTGGTTAACGTTGGAACATTGATCTTCGATTGTGAGTGATGGTGATGATGATGCTGATGCTGATGCTGATGCTGATGCTGATGCTGATGCTGATGTTGATGCTGATGCTGATGCTGATGCTGATGCTGATGTTGATGCTGATGCTGATGAGAAGACGAAGAGAAATGCGGCGGTTTATACAAACTAGCTACGTGCGAAACAGGTATATGCGGATGATGAAACTGTTGAGATGGATAGGAAATCGGCTGTGACAGCGATTGCTGAAGACCTGTGATCTTAGTATTATCTGCAACCGAGTTGTCGGCTATCAGTTGTCCGACGATCGTCTGGGACGTTGTCGTTGTCGTGGCTGATTTTACCGGCGACTCCTGACAAGAAAGTTGATTCGTTATACTATGGTTATGACTGTTTATAATCGGTCTCTGTTGTGGCTTCGACGAGGAGCGAAACGAATCTTCGAACGGTCTAACGAACGCCGGCTGCGTTGTCGCCGATGTGGTTGTTGCGGTAACGGTGGTCATCGTCGTGCAAGTGCCCGTGCTCGAAGTGTTTGACGTCGTACTTGTTGCGACCGCACCGGTGTCTTTGCCTCTTGAGCTATGAATGCCGTGAGACAACGGTGGTGACTTGTGAGTAAAAGTCATATGACTGACGCTGTTCACAGTCGAGGGAACCGTATTAGGTGTAATCAAACTGTGTGTTCCGTGTGTTGTCATCGTACCGCTGCTCGACAAAGTACTATTTATACCACCCGCGTTGCTGCTACGTTGCTGATGTTGCGATTGCTGCAACAGTGTTGACGATGATGGTGCTTGCTGTGACTGTTGCACCTGTTGTTGTTGTTGTTGTTGTTGTTGTTGTTGCTGCTGCTGCTGCTGCTGCTGTTGTTGCTGCTGATGATGGTATATAGAAGTCGTAACCGTAGTTGTTGCGCTGCTCATTATCGTAGCTGTATGCTGACTAGAATGAATGGTAGTCGAGGATACTGGGGGCAAATGGAGCGAAGGTATAGAAATGATAGGCGCCAGAGGCATGCTTAGGGATGGAGGCGGTGGTGGCGGCCCTATTATCGCTGGCGTTAAGGATGACATAGAGGCTATAGAGGGGATAGGTGGAGGGCCGATATTTGCGGAGCTTATAGTTGGCGAAGGTCCAAGATTCAAAGGAGGCAAAGTAGAAGCCAAAGGAGGCGGCATGGCCGCGGAGCTGACAGAACAGATAGCGGTCGAACCCAAGGATGATGGTGGTCCAATAGGAGCAGTTGGATTTGGAAAACCTGGTAAACGGGAATGATAGATGTTTGCGGTTGCTGTTGGATCCGATGATGATGATGACGATGATGATGACGATGGTGGCGGTGGTGGTGGTGGTGGTAATGGTGGCGGTGGTGGTGGAGGTGGCGGTGGTGGTGGTGGTGGTGGCGGTGGAGGTGGAGGTGGCGGAGGTGGTGGTGGTGGTGGCGGTGGTGGAGGTGGTGGTAGTGGTGGTGGCGGTGGTGGCGGCGGCGGCGGCGGTGGTGGTGCTACTGCAGTTGCTGTTGGCAGAGGAGGAGGAGCAGAAGACTGCTCTTCTTTTCTCGACTGATGGTGACTGTTACTGACAGATCCAACGTTATTGTTACCGCTGTTGGCGTTGTTAGTATTGCCGTTGCCGCTACCACTTCCATTTCCGCTTCCGTTCGGTCGGTCTCTGTTTTCGCGTTCTCGCTCCCGGTCGCTATGCATCTGAGCCGCTATGGTCGGCTTCCTAGCTGGAACAAATCCCGAACACAGTGCTTGGTAATCTTCCACTGATCTACTGATGTCGACTTACTATTTAGTAGAGTATACGGATCGTCTATAATCTATAGCAATACGGAGACAATATATATTTGGTCTAACTTTCGATACTTTCGCGACGCATTGAACTCTTCTTCGTCAAAGTTTGCCCGATTCATGCGCGAGGAGAAGCGTTCTTCGAACGTAACATTCTCGATTTGATCGAAAGTGGGTCGTATATGCGAACTGCAACTGTCTTTCCAAGAACAATAATCGGAGAATCTTTCGAGGAACTGAGTATGTGTTAGAACGAATTAGCGGATAGTATATGAGTAATTTTGCAAGGAGGATGAATTCGAATATCGCAAAGATCGGCGTTCAGTGAAACAACGATCGTTCGTCTAATTCAACTTACCTGAGAGATCCATAACTTTGTCGTTATAAGGAATAATTGATGTATTCAATTCCAAGTATTGGGGATGATTGCCGTTAGAACTTTTTAATAAAATCGGATTACGTATGGATCGAGTAAAAGAAATTTCGCTCGCTATTGGGACAATTGCGGTTAACGTCGTAGGAAATTGGTAATGTCTTTAAGTGATCGAGATCGTTGAATCTTCCCCAAAACTGTTTCAGAAAATGAATCGAGGGTCAAGAATTCCAAGTCAATCAGAATTTTGATCACGTTTTTTTTTTGCAATGTTTATTTTCAATTATAGTCCAAATATACATGTTTACATAATAAATTATATAAAAACGGTATAATTTTGATAAAAGAACATGTGTGACAAAGTTATATACATCGGTGGATCAAGTCAACAATGGGTAGAATACGTTTGCTACAATTAAGAAAAATTATTTTGACACTGATCGTTTAATTGCAAATTTCTAAAACAGTTGCGGGAACTAACGCAAGAGTGCACTACGCTTCGGAAAAAGATATAAAAGTTTATAATTAGAGTGATTTGTAGACTGTCCGTTTATAGTTTCGCCCAAAGAGAATACCCGTAGTTGAAGGCGAAACGAAACGAAGGGAAACGAAACGAGACGAAACGAAACGAAACGAAACGAAACGAAATGAAACGAAACGTTTGTTGAGCGTCATCTAAAAGAACCAGTTACTTCTATTTAAAAATAGAAATGAAAAATACAAATAAAGGTAGGAAAATGGAGAAAACTAAAGAAATAGAAAAAAAAGAAACATATTTATAAGTGAGTAACGTCTATCGATTATAATAATTTTAGATTATAATAACTATGTTAATACATTTTACACACACAAATGTAAAGGAAAAATACAAAGTTGAATTTATCAAAGAAAAAGTTCACTTGCAAAGAGGGATGTATAAAAAGTTTAGAAGAAAAAGGTATGCATTACCACATAACGTTGTCCTTCGAATAGACGAATCGATAACGAAGATAAGTTTTTCCATACAAGATGTGCACTCTTATGTTGAAGTTTCACAGTTAAAGACGTTACTAATTACAAAATGATTAACTATGTAACGAACATGATATTGTACATGAGTAAGAAGTTTCATTCCAACACTACAAAAATGATTTTGAACGTATATGGTTCGAATACAGCCGATCGAAAGCCGATCTTACTCTTTTAACATGAACAGAGGACAGTCGCAGTTGCCGATAAGTTTGACTTCGGTCTGTGGTCAAACGAATTTCATTGGCTAAATCAGGCCTCGGAAATGCGACTGCATTTTTACCGTTTCGATTAATCCTAGCGAATCTAGGATAGGCAGCGAATTTTACCCTCTCGACTACAAAGCGTTCGAACAGAGGTCCCACGAGAGTTCAAATCGTTACGCGATCAACGGTACTGTTTTCAATTTAAACGAAAAATAAAAGAGAGAAAAAAAGAAATAAAAGAAAATAAAAACCAAAGAATAAACGTGAAGATTAACAACTCAACCATCGAGCTATACGCTTACCTAAAAAATATCTATCCTACCTTTATAAGAAACAATTAGCTATGACTATAACTTTCATTATATCTAGATTAAAATTAGAAGCGTAGTATGTTTCTGTTTCGATTCCATTCACAGTCTGGTATATTCTACAACGACTTCTCCTCGCTTGTTGCTTCGCCAGTTCATCCGTTCACGGTGAACTGTCGGTCGCAGTACAGATCGTTTAAACTTATAGCGTTACACCAACGACGTTTTTCGTCGAGGGTTCGATCGCTTGGCACCGATTGTCAAACTAAAGTCGAGAGCAAAGATGAAAGATCGATTATTCGTATTTCCCTATAAAAGAATTTCAAGACGTGTAAGATTCTTTTGTCGCGTCAACTTCGAGTGCAAAGAAAGCTCGAAGGAAGAAAAGTAAGAAAGATAAAAAAAAAAAAAAAAAAAAAAAAAA
>SMSQ01025349.1:0-16899 GCA_019453375.1 Ctenoplectra terminalis | reverse complement strand
GGAGAAAAAGAAAGGGGGGGGGGGGGGGGGGGGGGGGGGGGGGGGGGGGTTGATCGCATTGGGACGAAGACGAGTTTGGTGATAGACGATCGGTCGTCCGTACGATATATACCGTGGGACACGCTCGCAAGAAAAGGAAGACGAAAGAAAAAAGAAAGAAGAAGAAAGAAGAAAGAAGAAAGAAGAGAAGAAGGGTTATTTCGCGTAATAAGCGCGTAACAAGCGACAGGACAGAAGTCTCGCGATCGCTCGTAATCGATGCTTTCTTTTTAGTGAAAGGCAGTGGGGGGTGGAGCGACTCGCTCACCTGCAGTATCGGCGGATGCAGGTGCAGGCGCGGGTACAGGAGCAGCAGAAGCAGAATTTCGTGCCGCTCTTCGCCTCTCCTCCTCCTCCCGCATCGCAGCTTGTTCCCGTGCTTGTCTCAGCCGATGCTCCTCCCCCAGTTGCAGTCTGAAACGAGAATCGCGCGGCGGTTCGTAAAGAGATTTCTAAGTATGTCAGTAATTTTGTCCACTAGGTTTAGCTTAGCTTACCGATCGTGCATCACGGACGACATCAGTCCGAGGGACGCGGGCGGTAACATGTCCGGACTATATCTTAATCCGTACAGCGGATACGAAGGTAATCCAGGAAATAACGGCGGTCTCAGCATTCCACACCGTTCCAAATACAATTGTTCCTCTAACCTGTGCATCGAGAATAAAATCAGCGTTAAATATTTGGTTGGTTGGTAAACGAACATTCGTGATAAGATTGTTCGCGTTAGACCGATGCGCGATATATTACCTATAAGCGTGTTGGAGGTGTGGCGGTGGGTAAAGACCGTGGTGATAAGGACTGTAGGCTGCAGGATCTAGGGCAAAAGCCGGTGGAGCGTGGGCCGGATGGTGCTCGGGCCGATACGGTTGAAAACCGGAACGGGCGAGCAACTCGGAAGCGGCAGCAGTTACACCGTGTTTGCTGGTATCCGCAGGTCTCGCAGTTGTGTACAACGAGGGCATCTCCTCTGGTCTTCTTTCGTGCGTGGTTCGTTCCTAAAATATATAAGTACTCTTGTTCGTTAATCGTCGTTTCGTTTCTTTTTCAGTCTCGATTGTACGCGGCGAGACGTTCTTTTCACGATCCCCTACTTACTCGTGCATAGCTTCGATTGGGACACGCTCGAAACATTTAACGAAGCACACGGAAGCAAGTGAAAGGTGGTAGAGGTCGTTCGGTCGATCGCAACGATTACTCACTTTGGCAGGGGAAGGACCTCTAACCAGAGGAGGCGGTGCTCGGTTCTTGGGACTCGCACGAGGTTCTTCTTCTTGAGGTGCCGGCCCAGCCTGTTTAGCCAGATTTCTCAGAGCTGCGGCAAAACTTCTGCTATTTTGCTGACCACCGGGACCTGGTCCTGGAGTATGACCCTGAGGTAAAACGCCGGAACTGGGTCTGTGAGACTTGCTGATCGCGGTGGGTTGTGCTTTGGTGCTGGCAGGCTGGAGACCTGAAATAGGTCGAAAACTCAATGAGATACGAGCTCGTAGTCGGTCATTCTATCGTATGCATTCCATTCAATATGTCCAGGCTATTTAAAAATTAGTTGGATCGATGCATTAGTTGATTCGACTTATCCACGGAAAAATAAAGTATAGACGATAGACCGAGAAACGGTGATAGAGCGTTTCGTTCAACAACGATACGATATCGGGAGCAAGTGAATCGCAACGTTCATTGCAACGTTATTCGATACGTGGCCTGCTTTCTCATTAAAATAAAGTCAATACTTGACTCAACGTATAGTCGACCTTCTTGATCCTAGTTTTTTAAAAAGGGAATACATAATTCACCGAAACGTCGGCGTCAGCTACAAAAAGAAGGAGCATTAGAGGAGCGATAATGAAGCATCGTTCAAGCACTGACAGACATTAATCATTTTCTACGAGTGCGACAAATATTAATTACAGGTTTTAATCCATTGCAGGAACGCGACAGCCGACAATACGGCAATAACTCGGCGGTTTGAATAATTATAAATTGTTCGCGTCGATATTTTCCAGCCTGTGGAGCGTCCTATTCGTATACCTGCTTTTTCGCAATTACACACACGCTCCTAGCTAGCGCATCGAATCGGCTAGACGGCCTACGCTTTTCACGCTTTTCACGCTTTTCACGCTTTTCACCGAAAGGAAAGAAGGAAAACGTTTCTTTGATCTTTGGAGCTGTTTGCGCGCGATACGTATCTGGGATTTCACGAAGAATCCGATGAAAAAGAGTAAGCGATTCGGAAGAGCCTTCAAACCGGATCAATCTTCTATCGAAAAGACGCCAGAGCACGAATTCATTCTTTCGCGCGTTTTGCTCTTTTTCGTTCGCTTTTCCCTCTTTCTCTCTTTTTTTATAAATCAAGGATGAGCTAGGACACGTCGACATCCGGGTGGTCCTTTGTCTGGAACGGTGCTCGGCAAAGAAAAGGACGACCGAATGGCGGTTCTCTCTCTCTCTCTCTCTCTCTCTCTCTCATTTGAGTTCGTTCGCTTGCTGACGAGCAAGCGAAAAAGCCCTCCGGTTAAAACGAGAAAATAACAGGGAAAGAATACCCGATGGCTCTCTCCACGATGATTCCGAGAATGGTTTTCATTCTCCATTCAATTCCTCGTCAACAGAGCGCACATACCTTTGCTTCTCTCTCAACGGTCACGCTGCTCTGTCTTTTCTCTCTTTCTCTCTTTCTCTTCTCCGCACGCACCTCATCGACGTTAGAACGTTTCGTTGCTACCCTCTCGCTTTTCTCCGTATCACCCTCGCGAAATACTCGACTTTGGAACGCGATCTGTTTTCAGTAATATCGTGACAAACACGCGAGTTCGACGAGACTGCTCGCGAAAAAACTCACGAGACAGTAGGCGTTTCGAAATAGTTTGAACGGAAATATCCTAGTTAGAAATACGCGAGAAGACGTCTTGGTTGACCGATGAAATAACAAGTTTCTTCGCGTGGTTGTTCGCAATGGGGAAGAGGGAATGAAAAAACGTGCTTGGTCGGGAGAGGTTTCGAAGGGAGCAAAGGGAAAGCGACGTTCGCCAGCGCGAACGAACGAAGCAGGGTGGGTTGACTCGACGTCGGAAGCACAAGGATTCCACCGAGTGGAAAGGGTGTAGAGGGTGGTGTTAAGCGGCTTACAGTCTGTTACCATGGTAACGCCACACCACTAAGACAGGAAGAGCCTGAATCCAACGCGCTACAGTTCCCATGACCCTCTCGGTGTAATACCGCGGTATCCACGTCGCTCCTCCTGCATCCTGCGAAAGAACGAGGGAGAAACCAACGCGCAATACTAGAGACCGGTTACGAGGGATAAAGAGGGAGGGATTACGCCACTAACTCTGTTTTTACACCAAAGTGTTTTCACCGAGCTCTTCCGATACTGCTGCACCTACATACGTATCCGTAGAACCTCCGATCATAGGCCTCTGGCCGAGCCTCGCCCTAACGAATTTACATCGAGCGTGAAAAATGGCCGATCTAAAAATTCTGCGTCTCTCCGTTTCGCGGTTCAACGTGAAAACAAACGAAATTTGCAAGTCGTTTCTAACGATGGATACGCAAGCCTGGAATAATCGACTAAACGATTACCAAACGAAAAATAAAAGTGAGAGAGATAGAGAAAAAAAGAAAAGAAGAAAAAAAGGGAGAAATAAAATCGGAATCTGAAACACTGTTTAGCTTTATATCGGTTATGCTGCTTGCATCGGATAGAAGACAAGAAGAGTGAATATCTTTTTTCCCTCGGTCGGAAGACGATAAACAACAGGTGGGAATGTTTTCGTTTTATCGCACGGGAAACCGAGAGACATGTAAAGTAACGGAGGGAGATATCCGTTTTATATACGCGAGAACAAAATTCTGTCGAGCAGACGCACAGAAGCTGCGTTCTTTTTCTCTGGCGTACGGCGTACGGCGTTCCCGCGTACCGACACTTATCGATTTTCGCGTCGCGTTAAGCGAGTACCGTTTCGGCGCGTATATAAATCGGGACGAGCAAGCGCTTCTTCTATTCCGATCTCTCGCAACCTCTGCACAGGAAAAATCAGAAAAATTAGCAGTTCCCTTGGAAATGTTTTCGCGCGGTTTATCTCTCGCTTTGTACCCCGAAAAGAAAAGGACCGCAAAGTAGTACAAGCGGGGACAAAATTATTTGCCAGGATTCAAAAGCAGGAGTACAACCGATGAGTAAGAGAGGATTGTACAAAGGAGTAGCGGTGAGAGAAGAATCGCGACGAGAGGAAAAGACCAAAGCGTTCTTTCGATAGAATCGACCTAGCTCTTTCCTCTTCTGGATTTCTGCCCGTTTGCGAAAAACACGAGAGGCGTGTCTATAGAACACCATCGAGCGAACGAATATTTCCTTTCCGCAGCGATGTTGGCTGGCAAACTTTCTACTTGGTCGTAGTAGTCTGCAATCGCGTACGTCATCTCCATCGAAGCTAATCCATTTTCTTTGAAATTCCGTGTAGCCTCGATTCGATTCCTCGTCCAAATCTTAGCTACCTTTAGATCCAGTCGTTAATCTTTACTCGATCACAGGGTGATTCGCGATCGTTCGATGCAACGTTCAAGGAAATAAACAGATACATGAATAAATAAAAGAATTTGTTTGAACGTAAGTGTCGGTGAGAAGTCCGAAACTCGACGAGGCGAAATTGAAATTCGGAGAGCATAGGTGGGCGGATTTATGTTGCACCGAATTCTCTAGCGTCGTAAATTTCGAGCAATATGCACGCGTTACACTGGCGTCGAGATTCTCGCATTCGATGCACGGAAATATACGTATGCACGGCGTATAAAAGGATACCAGGGCGAATGGAGGATGGTAAAAGAGAAAGAGAGAAAGAGAGAAAGAGAGAAAGAGTGCAGCAGAAGGGAGCGGGGATTAGGAGCTCGATATTAAATGGCTAGGTAAAAAAGGCGCAATCTGTCGTCTCAGCTGAATATAAACTTTCTTTCGCGATACATTTTCATCGTTTCCTCGAGACAGAACGAAAAAGTAAAATGAGGGTGCCGTGAGAAGGGCAAGATAGACAGGGCGAAGAAGGGGAAGAGAGAGAACGAGCAACCACCGGGCTTCGTGTCGGATCGTGGTTGACCTTTTCCCGCTTAAGCCCCTGACTCCTCGTACCCTTCGAAGCTGGCTCGATCACGGGAAGCCAAGTTTTGCGTGAAAAATCGATACCGGAAAACGAAACGAGTTACGGCTTCGTTCTCGTCGCGTTTCTTCAATCGCTGGACGTAAAAAGGAAAAATCGATACTCCGGTGAAGAAAATATATCGTATAAACGTATGAGAGAGACAGAAAAGAAAAGAGAAAAATGATAAAACGTGAAATTTTGCAAGGAAATTGCGAGATGTTCGACTTTCGATAGGCAACCGTTACTAATAAGTTCGCGTTACTTTGCTCGAGCAAGAACATTTCTGTTTTGTTCGTGGACACCGCTTTATGCGGTTGCGAACAATCACCGACCAACGTTGTCGCTCGTTCATTCCCCGCTCCTCCCACCGTTTCTCTTTACGAAGAGAAACCACTCATCGCCACCCCATCCCCATATTTTTCTATCGCAAGGTAGGCGCGTGTAAATTGCACCTTTTACAAAGGGTTGCCACGCGCAGTTAGATCAACATCTGTCGCATGCCCGATACGAATGACCATCGATTCCCTGGTTCGCGTCGAATCGAGGTCGGAAGGACGCAGCATCATTGAGCCACCACCTCTGTTAGCGATCGGTTTGTTACCGCTCTCGGAAATAAACGTCGGGAAATCGTGCCGTTTTATCCGTTCGGTCAAATCCTATTGGAAAGTTGTACAACTGATTCACCGATCGGCCATATATTTATTTCGTCTCTGGCCATTGTATTATATTCGTTACTATGGTATCGATAACATTGCGAAAGATCTCGAATAAACGGTAACCGTTTATATTATACTTCTGCCATTTGGTTCGATTAAAGCGCACTGTCTCGTTTACTATTCAGTTTCGCGAAACGATATCTTTGAAAATCGGTACCGTTGGGTTCGTTTCGTTGCGTTCTTACCTTGGACCAGTTTCGAAATATTTTAGAACACGGTTCGAAGAAAAAGTCGTTTTCGGGGATTCGGGAAAGAGCGTGAAACGCGCACCGGTAAAATTTTCGTTCGAATAACGGAACGAGTAGAAGCTGGAACTCTGCGAAACTCGGGTCACCCTTACGAGTCCCTTGACATTTTGCCAACCACCCCCTCGCTCTTCCCCCATTGAATCACCATATAAACGACTCGGGGGCTCGCAAGCTCAACCCCTGAACCGCCCTAACCTCAAATATACGTTTCATTTTAGTACGGTCGTACCGTACCACTCCAAGCACGATCATGGGCGTCGAATTCTTCGTTCCAGCCTTATTCTTAAAACTCGTCCACGAAGACTTATCGAATTCGTCGAAAGAAAATTATTATGGCTCGCATCTTTTAAGAGATATCGTGCGATCGAATAATCAAAAAATACAAAGAAAGAAAAAAAGCAAGCAAGCAAAGAAGCAAGAAAAATAAAAGATTTCACAACGATCGATATTATGGAATGTTTAATCGTTTTTCGAGTATTGCTCGTAAATTGAAAAATATAGAGAAAAAAATCGAACAGGCGACGCCAATGCGATTCGATCTTCTCACCCTCGATGGTAGCGCTGTAGGTCCCAAGGGTACCGCTGGGATTTCCCGTCGACGCCATTCGTTCGTTGGTAAGGTGCTTTAGAATTTCCATATTAATTCGTTAGATCGCGGAACGTGACGAGAATCCACGATTTAATAACGTTTTGTTCGTGTGATTCGCAACTGCAATGCTTTCGCGCGTCCAACGACCTCGGGACGAAGGTATTCTCGACCAATACGGACGTTATGAAAGAAAGAGTTTGCGGAATAGAGGGGAAAAAACGAGAAGGCAAAAGGAAAAAAAAAAATTCACAAAATTGTTGGGTTTGAAGGTATCGAGGGAAGGTCGAACGCTAAAACAATTCGTAAGGTAGGATGTCGGGACACCGGATCGACTTGTTCTCGATCTAAATGGTGTCAAACGTTGTCCTCGGTCTACATCGTGTCAACCGAGTAGTGTCGATCCCTCCGTTTCGTTTACCGCCAAGCATCGACGACGCAACAACATCCCCCCACCGGTTGGTCGTTGTCGAATAAATTCCCCGGGATAAATAGTAAAATGAAATCTGCACCGGCACTCGGCTGCCGTGAAAACATGGCCCCTCATTAATTCCGACCGCCGCTATAAAACCTCGAAACAGTAGAACACATCGAGTGTAGCCTAGTAGTCACCAACCCTTTTCATCCTTTACCCTCTTCCGGCCATCTCTCCCTCTCCCCGTTTTCACTTGCTTTCTCTCTCTCTCTTTCTCCCTAGTTTTCCCCCTTTCTCTACGGCTACCAGCCGTACCGTACGGTGAGCAGAGAACCGTGCTACACACTACCCTAGGCCACGTATAAAAGCCGCGTATTCAATTACGCGGCATCGACCGGTCGAATAACGAATGTGCACCCCATGGAAAATATTCCCCGTCTGTTTTTGCACCTACACCGTGTTAAGCTCGTGCCGCTGGTCGTTTCAATTGCGTGGATCTATATACGTGAAAACACGCGCGAAAGCTTTCGGAACGAAGTTTCGACTGGCCGATGAAACAGACGGCCAGTGGCTGCGCGAACGCCCCAATCAAGAAGGAAATAATTCATTTGTCTCGGTATAATCGTTTTCTCTCCCTCGTTTTCGCATCGGTTAATCCTGGAAATCGGGTGGGACTGTTCGATGGCGTCAAAGAAATAAGCTTCCAATTAAAAGTCGATTCGCTACTTTTCCAACTTGCACGGTTGCTTTCGTCCCTTCCGTCCCTTCCGTCCCTTCCGTCCCTTCCGTCAGTTCTGCCGTGTCTCATCTGTCGTATCTCGAGCTGCGCTGGGCTCTTCTGCCAGCGCACCCAAGTGCTCCCATGTTTCCGCCCTCGTAACTCGTTAAAGTAATTCGATGGCGTGCGCGTGTACGTATGTCTTGACTTTGCGCGTCGAATCAGAGATGAGAATATCCCTCGAGTGGCGTTACTCTGTCGTATTTATCGATAATTTTCGAGTCCTATTCCACACGCTTTATTCGATAACGTGAAATGCGAGCAAAAAAATTGAACGCTCAGCGCGCCGTTCACGATTCTTCGCATGCCGCGTATACGAAAAATTTCGATACCGGAATCGATTCGCATTTTCTTCGCCTCCTAATTAACAACATGGACGATAGCGCAAAGAGCTCTACTCGTTTATATCCTCGAGTGGTAATCGCGCGCTTCCAACTATTATTTCCACCTATTTAATCTCATTTCTGCTGTTTGCTCATCCATCGCGCCTTCTTCCTCCAAGCAATTCAGATCGATGGAAACGACAAATGTAATCCGATTTGTTTAAACGGAAATCAGTTTCAACCCATCGATGATATAATAAACACAAAAGTTGATCGATACGATCGTATCGCGATGAAAAACCATATTTTTTCCATTTTATATTGCGAAAAGATTAAAAAAAATAGTATTTTGGCCGATGGTGACTGGTCGAGTTACGGACAAATCGTTTTTCCGCCTCTTTTGCGCTTCGCAACGTTTTGATTTCAGTCGCGATCGAAC
This sequence comes from Ctenoplectra terminalis, assembly GCA_019453375.1. Classification (NCBI taxonomy): domain Eukaryota; kingdom Metazoa; phylum Arthropoda; class Insecta; order Hymenoptera; family Apidae; genus Ctenoplectra; species Ctenoplectra terminalis. Next base: position 8,220 of record SMSQ01025349.1, on the reverse strand, counting down.
TACAATCGCGAATCGATTTTCATTCTGCGGTCGTTCTTCTTTCTTTCCCTTTTTCACCGAATCTCTCTATCGCGCTTCCTTAATTTCATCTTTTCTCTTAAATTGGCGAAAGAAAGAAAGAGGGGGTTGAGGTGGGAGGACGAGAGTAAAATTCCACACGAAAAGCGCCAATGGACGGAAGCGTAAAAGAGAACCAGCGAGGGGTAGAAGTAAAAAGAGAAGCGAAAAAGGGAAGCTTAATTTTTCGCGTTCTCGCTCGCTCGCTTCTGCGTAAATTTTCATTACATTTCGCACGACTACCTACATACCTGCAACTAACTCGTTATTTCATTTCGCGTTTCATCGGCCCAATACTCTACGTTACCTTTGCTCGGTTCCTTTTTATTTTATCGAGAGAGCATCGTGCCCTCTAACGCCTAGACGTTTCTCGCAAAGGAACGCGACTTGTAATTAGGTTTCGTTGAATAGTTACTCGAATTCTAAATCCGAAGGAACGGAGCCACTTGCCAGCGGTGTCGGTGGCAACGACCTGAGATAGTTACAACAGAGGGAAGCGTTACGTTACACGGTGGACGAGGTCGTGTGCGATTCAGCACGGGTAAAGTTAAAGATGAGAGGACGAGGACGAGGACGTGGACGAGGATGTGTTCGCGCACGTGGCAACTCGTAAACGAAAGGCAATACGTGTATCAGTTAACCACACGCGACACAGCCGTAGGGCTCCATAGCTGGACACGTAAATTGGAAACAACATATATCTATATACCTATATACCTATACACCTATGCGTATCTACGTACCTACGTACCTACGTACTTACGTACCTACGTACCGTGGAACCATAGGATCATACGCGAGATCACACGTGCGTACCACCGCACATTTGTCGTCAACGGTACGCGTGTTCTCTCGATCGCCGCGTTTAATCCCGGGGCACATCGGTATCCGGTCAATCTGTTGTAAACGTTGGAAATACCGCGCACGTTTCTATCTCACGGATCGCGTTCGATCCCTTGTAAACGGGAAGGTGATATCCGAATCGATAAATGGGACTCCAAGCACAGCGAACATCCAGAAAATTCGATTACCTCGATATGCTTTCGTTCTCGCGAAACGGGTGCAACCACGATGAACGAGCCAACGCGATATCGAGACTCACCGTGGCGAAACGTTTAAAAGGATTTTAATCGTCGGCTCGTTCGATCGATTCCGTGCTGCGGAAATAATGGTGTAATTCGAAATGACCGGATATTAACGCGATGAACAGGACCGGAACAGGGCTATTGATAGAATTCTCGCTCGATGAAACGCGATTTGTATCGGTGATCGTGTAACGCGCTTAACGTTAGCTAGCGAACGAACGAGTCGACGCTCGTTAACGATGGTTCATCGAATACGGATAGAGCGGTTGATTTCCGTGAAAGCTGCGGGTACGAGAGAAACGAAACACGGACCAAACACGCGCAAAACCTTTGAAACCGAAATGGATGAAACCGAATCGATAACACCTCTGTTCGTTTGACTGCTCGTTACGTAGAAATCCTCGAGAAAACGATTCGCCTGTGTCAACCTTCCACGACTTTGCATCGTTATTTTCGTTAATTATTACGTTTCAATCGATCAACGGCGAACAGCTCTCGGACAAGGCTTTGCGAAAGAGATTCCTTTGGTCGAGATTTTCTTTGTTCCGACGACAGAATGCGCATGGCACGAGATATCAGTCGGTCCGTTCATCGTTAACAACTATGACGATTTTTCGCTTTCGCTGGTACGACGTCGAGTCGACACTCGTATCTTTTTACCTCCAACTAGCTTCTCGAGTTTCTTCGAACGCGACTCGGCAAATGCAGCGTGTAAACAGTCCGCGTTGTATTCGTCAGGAAAGTTGTGGCCGAACGATCGGTTGCAGCAACACGGTGTCGAGGTCAAAAGTGTGGAGGTGGCGGTAGTGGTGGCGGCTGGCTGTTTCATTTCCGTACGCGAGGAAGTCGAAGCCGGATCGGGTCGACCCTTTTCCGATAGAGCCATTCTGGCCCGTCGCGTTACCGCCACAGCTATCTCTTCCACCAGTCGCGTTCGAGCTTTAAGCGTCCTCCTCTGCCTCCAGCTTCTGCTCTCTCACCAGCTCGTTCTACCTCCTACCCTTCGACGTCTCTTTATTCGCCAAAGGGGGCCGGCGGTAACGGGGGTAGCAGTTGCGAAACTAGTTGCCTGGCTTTAAACTCTGCCATCCACTCTCGCTCGGTCTCCCGTCATCCTCCTTTCCCTTCCTCGCGATCTTGTTTTCTCGAACCCCTCGAGAGAGAGAGAGAGAGAGAGAGAGAGACAGAAAGAGACAGAAAGCCAGCCAACAGGGTAGCTAGAGAGGATTGAGAGGGCAATATGTTCCTGAGAAGCTTCCAATTTCCTTCGTACAAGCTCGTCGCAACCTCCTTTTCGGGAATAGAAACAGGAATAGGAATAGGAATAGGAATAGGAATAGGAATAGGAATAGGAATAGGAATAGGAATGCGAATGGGGAGCTGTACGGTTTGCACTTTATCAGCGATCCACTCCTATCCTTACCTAGAGATTCCCATACCTATATTCGAGTATGCGCTTCAAGTATTTCAAAGTTTGCGAGGAGAGAGAAAAAAATGAACAAGATTCGATGTGTATCGCTAGGATGAAACGTATGACGTTGCTCGTCGCGAATCTTGGCTTTGATTTTTATAATTTGAGCTAATCGTTTCGAGGCATCTCGGAAAATCGAGGTCGAAGCAAGAGAATACAACGAGTTCTCAAGGTACATTACTCTGGGAATTTCGAGATAACCATTTTTCGCCGTGAGCGCTGAAAGAGATCCGGAAGTCGTTCAATTTCAGAGCCTGGAACGAATTTAAGGAGCGATCAGCGGTGCCTAACGGTGCAGAAAACTGAACTGCCGCGGTTCTCTCCTCCAGGCTATCCGAGGTAATCAAATATTTAGAAGACCGTGATGTCACCACCGTTAATTAACATTAACGAGCCGTAGAGCGTTGCAGGGTCGAAAGGATGAAACGACCAGCTCCGTTCCTCGACTCGAATTATAACGGACAGAGAACACGAAAAATTAGCTAAATCATCCTATCGAGGCATTGTATAATATCATCCGTGCCATCTCCAAAAAGTTTATTCTCTCTTCGCTCGTAACTTCATATTTTATGGTTATGCGAACAATTGCGACGCCACGCGTACCGATCGGAAGACGAGGCATCGGTGGAAACGCGTCGCTTAGAATCGATAGAGCAACGGATCGATCGTTGATACGCGTCTAGTCACCCGTTTCGGCCGATGTCCTCTTACGCGACATTGTACCGTGTACAGAGTACAGAAACACGAAGCGGAAAGTCCTAGACAGACAGTGTCGCGTCAACGGTCGGTCTCGCTTATCTCCATCGAGTCGCCAAGTGGACGAACGGAAAAAGGAAATACGAGGCCGAGCGATGCTCTTCTTTAAACAGCCGATAACAAAGTCGGTGCGGAATAAAGGGTCGTTTGAGAGCGACTCGAGAGAATCTAGCAATCGATATCGACGACTACTGCTTCTATCTCTCCGTTGCTTTTACATAATATAACAGTATCACCTACGGTACACCGAGATCATAAAATTGATCAGGCAACAAAGTTTAAAACATTCAAGCGTCTCGACGAGTTCAATTTTTATCGTAAAGCTATACCATGTTACGCTCGGTCTACGCGAGGTCTGCGCGAGGGTGTCGAATTTATTAATCGACTGGCTAGTACGATAAATTGGTGAAAATGTAAGAAAAAAATGAATTGGGTAAACTAGAGAAAACTAGAGAAAACGAATAGGGGCTTCCTAATGTGTTTTCCGTGGTTTGAACGTAGAAATTTGCGAGGAAGGTTGGGCAAATTTTACAAGCTGGCTCAGTATCCGCGGTCAACTTTTTCCTTCCTCTTATTATTTATTCGGTACCGTTGGAAACTTTCGTACCGTTCCACGCGAAGCTCGATAGCCAAGCGAAGGAAACGTGGAGCAAGTAAGCTCGCTTCTCTATCTACTCTCTGCCTTCCACTGTTTCTCGATGAAAACTTGGTCGGAGGTTCTACCTAACGCGCGATAAACTTCAAGAGGGTGAAGATTAACGGGCACGAGAACTTTTCACGCCAAGTACACACTATACAGGCTTGCCTGTGGGATTTGCCGAGGTAAAACCGGGAAAGTTGCTCGGTTTCTCAGCACCGGTCTGACCCCGTTCGCAATTCTAATCCCTGCAACAGTCGGATTCGCCAAGAGAAGCCTATCGACGAACGGATCCTCGATCCCTCCACGATGACGTTTTACCGTATCAATTTTGTCTGTTTCGGCTTGAAAAGATTGCGTCGAAATTTCAGAAAAATATAAAGGTCAAACTAATATTTGTTGAAAGGTAGAACGCAAAGAATGTTAACCTCGGTTCCCTGTTCAGTTACCACCTTCCTTTCGTTCCGTCTATTTCGTTCACAAGAGCTATTCTTAACGAAAGATTCGTACATGGTTTCGATGTTCGACTCATCCGTTAGCTGCCCTCTTTCGCGCTGCCGTTCACTATCGCGCTCGCTTCATTTTTTTTTCAATTACGTTCATGGAAATGTATAGCACAGGAGATTTAAAAGCCACATTTTCCGTAAAATGAACGCTTTGGCTGATTAAAGCGAGAAAAAGGACGTTTTCCGATCCTTTTCAAGCGCAAAGATAGGGACGCTCCACTGCTTCGCTGACAGAAGGAAAAAAGAGACACTGGTGCAAGTGGGGCACGGAGAGAGGACAGTTGGTCGAGCGAAGGAGGAGAACAGAAGGAGAGAACGCTTTAATCACTCGTCGCTCGGAAAATACATTTATCTGGAAATCCTTGGCACCGAAAACAAATCCCGGCATTTATTCCTGCGTTGCGATTCAACCTGCACGCGCGATACAAATTCTTTGGCAACTTTCGCTTCGCGATATCATGTTACCAGCACTTATTCGCCGTTTCTGTACGCATTTTTCAACAACGTTAAAATTTACTCGAATTTAAATACACTTTTTCTTTTTATCCCCAGCTAGCATTCCCTCCCCCGTGCTTTTTCTTTTTTTTCTTTTTTTTTCTTTTTTTTTCTTTTTTTTTGCACGATGCGTTGAGCACGGTATCCCATATTGTATCAATGGAAACTCCAACTCTTTGACGGCAAAGTACTCCGAGAGCGAAGCTCGATCCTCTTTCGTTCCTCGTTTCGAGCGACACAAAGCAGTGCGAGGCGCAAGCGCACTCTAAAAAGGGGACTTGGAATCGCGTGGGTACAAGGAAAAGGGAGGAAAATCGAGAGAGACGTCGAGAGGGGAAAAGCTTCCGGTGAAAAGGATGACAATCGGAGGTGAATTCGACGAACCGGAAGGGAATAGGAGAAGCCGGAATAATGGTGGTCGATGCGCGGCAAGTAATCGGCAGCCTCGTTACCAGCTGTCGGCTCGTTAATTAACCGCGATTACGGGAGCGGTGGTGCATGCGAGAGAGTAGGCAACTCCCGCTCTTCCGCGTGCTACTGCTACACCTCCTCTCTATCCCTCTCTCCCTCTCTTCAGTTTACACACTCGCTACTTCTCGACGCGCGACACAAGCTTGGATCCGAATAATCGTCCAGCCATGAAATCGTTACGACTCCGCACAGCACACCGCACCCTGCATCGGTAAATCCTTTTTGCGCGATTTTCACCGTTATCGTTCGGAACGTTAGCGCGTTTCATCAGCCGGAGCGTTACCAACAACTCGACGACCGATATACCGAATACGATTACAAGCCCCGTTCTCGTCACCGATCTTAGCGACTAGATATCGCGAGCCATACCCTTTACCGTTAGATACGTTCGTTGGTGAATCCCATCGTTCGATTATGCATCGCTCGCTCGGCGATCGTGTACCGCGCGCGAGTTGGAGCAAGCGCTTTCTCAGCGTTCTTCGAGAAATAAGTTGAAACGATTCTGCGCGTGAAGACCGATCTCGGTGAAAGAATGCCGAGCAACTATCGTTGACGCTTTAGAAAGTTTAACGAGAAAATACGCGCTGAAAAATGTCGTCGATAAAACAGACGCCGCGTCACGGTTAATTAATTTACGCAGGTCAACGCACCAACAAAGACGACGTCGTTGTTTGTATTTGACGAGGCGCCTGAAATCGCCTGAAATCGTCTCAAGTCCCACGACAGGATGTAAAAAAATTAATAACTTACGATCTATTCTTTACCCATCACCATGGTCACCCGTTACGAAAGCTTACCTGAAACAGACAAGAAAAGGAGATCGTTTAAAAAACCATTGAAAATCGTATCTCAAGCTGACTAACTCGAATCGGAAAACTTGGAGATGCGATCTCGCTATCCCGATAACCAGCGCCACGGAATTGTCATTGGCCGGGTAGGAGAATATTAATTCGAGACGACGATAAACACCGCGATGGAACCTGCCGTTTAGTTGCACCCAGCCAAATATGTATCGTATAACTCACGCGGATACGCGCATCGGTCGTAATATGTTTCCTGATTCGTGATCCTCGTTCTTTCGAACAGCGTATCTCTTATATCTCGAGTTTCTTTCTTTTCTCTTCCTTCCATTATTTCTAGTGTAACTTTCTAGTGTATTCCGGTAAATATAAAAGCATAGAAAGATCGATCTTTCATGGAAACCCGGTAAGAAGGTTTTCGCGTTACGTATCGAGTGCAGCAGTCATCGAGCAAGAACGGTGGACGGAAATAGACTCGAACGTAATTCGTATCACGCGGATTGTACGGGGGTTAAACGATGTCACCGAGTCACTTAACCCGACATCAATGAAACCTCGGAATTCTGGTATGAAAAATTGTTGGTAGGTGCAGTGGTAACCAAAAGCGAAACAACATCGTAAAAATTAGCGACTCTAGGTTCGCGTAACTCTGTCTCAGCCACGAGTTAATTGACCCGCGGTATCTACATTTTTAAAATTCGCTTCGAATCGGCCTTGACGTATCCGATCACCTTTAACTCCCCTTACCGATGCTCACAATCGGTCGAAGTCGACGAGGCATCGACCTTCGAGGTGTATCGATAATCGAGTTTGCGCAGAACGTCACCGTATCGGCAGTCCGGCACGGTTGCTGGCGTCGCTTTGTCGCCGGTAATTGATTTATACGCTCTGCCTTTGATGCCAGTCCGCCGCTTCGACGTCGACAGCAACGAAAAGGGATGGGCGACCGACCTCGCGGTATACGCTCGATTCTGTTAGCAGGGACACATCGCTGATCCCCAACTATTTCGTTGGTTCGATTTTTCTCAACGATAAGGATCGTTTGACAATCCGATACCGATACGGTACTTCATCGAGCGGCACAGAAATGTTCGAAACGCTAGAAACGATAGAAATTCGCGATGATAGGATATGAACGAACATCGGGTTAGGTGGTGCGGGAAACGAAAAAATGGGCAGTTTAATATCGCAGACGGCCGATCGAATGGAAACGGAAGGGCAATTATTCGAGTACTTTTCACTGAAAAATGTCCGCCGAATCTGCGCGCTAGCTGAAAGAGGGAAGGGCAGCGAACGCGATACCGAGAAATTCAATGAAACAGAAACACAAGACTCGAGAGAAAGAGCGTTCCCGGGAAAACGTTTCTAACTCGAGCCGCTCGTAAAACTACGGAGCCTTACACAGCTTTACGATCAATTACGGATAGAAACGGGAAACGCGGCAACGGTCCGCGCGTTTGTTTTGCGGCATAATACAGCTGTACGCGTTGGATCGAAGGATCGTTGAAATCGATTATACACGGTATTACGTTTACGCCCGCTTTCGAACGCAACGACTAAACGCTGCTGGAAAAGACGTTCGAAAACCGAATGAACGTAACGAGCTCCGCGTATCCGAACGATACGCTAGCGGATAGAAATCATACTCTCTTCGTAACGTCCACTCGTTCGCTGGTTCGCTCTTAGACCGACGATAACGCGCTCGCACCAACAATCGATCGAACATATCCGTGGTTGGAGAACGCTAAAGAATTCAACCCGGAAACAGGAAGGTTGTTAATTAAAGCGAGGTCGGTGTACTACGATTCCTGCAGAATCGATAAGTATTACGCGGTAAATATCGGGCTGCAACGGAAGCCATAAAACGCGAGAGTAGAGGGACGAGAGAAAGCTGGAACAGGGGCGTTCTAGCTCCGCGGAGAGCGGCAATTCCACTCGACAG
>SMSQ01025345.1:0-16557 GCA_019453375.1 Ctenoplectra terminalis | reverse complement strand
GAAATTGGTAATTTTAACCAGTTTGGTACCGTTAAACTTCAAGAAAAATCCAAATACTCTCTTCAACTCTCCCAAAGAAACCACTCAAACGATCCGCAAAAAATGGTTCCATTCTGACAATAGTAACATCAAACAGAGTTTGGGAAAACTTCAAGAGACAATATTCCCTTACGACCAAAGAAAAAGAACAAAAAATAAAAATACCTCTTATGTTGCTTCGTTATGTTATAATACTACACAAGTTATTCCAATATAAGCGTAAGTTCATTTAAGGGATGATTTTCGTGTTTATTTCAAGCAATCTTTTCCCTTACATTATTCTCAACGAAAGAGAATAATAATTTACATAAGCGTAAGTCCATTTAAGGAATGATTTTCGAGTTAATTTCAAGCAATCTTTTCCCTTACACTATTCCCAAAGAAAGGGAATAATAACTAACATAAGCGCAAGTCCATTTAAGGGATGATTTTCGTGTTAATACCAAGAAATCTTTTCCCTTACATTATTTCTAACGAAAGGGAACAATAATTTACATAAGCGTAAGTCCATTTAAGGGACGATTTTCGAGTTACTTTCAAGCAATCTTTTCCCTTGCAAAACAATATTCCCTTACATTATTCCCAACGAAACGGAACAATAATTTACATAAACGTAACTCCAATTAAGGGATGATTTTCGAGTTAATTTCAAGCAATCTTCTCCCTTACATTATTCCCAACGAAAGGGAACAATAACTTACATAAGTATAAGTCCATTTACGGAATGATTTTCAAGATAATTTCAAGCAATCTTTTTCCTTACAAAACAATATTCCCTTACATTATTCCCAACGATACCAACGGACGGATTACACGGATATGATTAGCACCGAGTGGTTGTTGACAGTGCAGGAGTCGATTCGCATGGGAAAAAGCACTCGCGTGCTTTCCAGCCACTTCCAAGACCGTGATACGAGCCTGGAGATAGTCACGGGAGCACTTTCGTGAGTAACAAGTCTCGAAGCGCGTTTCGCGTGCTCCACTTTTGCTTCTCTTCGCTCCGTGAGAGTGCGTTCGCCTTTCGCGGGGGTGGTCGTGGAAGTGGTTTACAGGAAAATGAGCTCCGCGTCCTATCTCGACGCCGCACGCTTTTTACGTCGAAGAGGAGCATCGTTTCGGGGGACCCTCCGTAACATTGTTCCTTACGATCCTGCGAGATTAGCTCGAATTAATGCGAACGGCGCCGCGAGACAGGTGCGCCGCGACTTTCTCTCGTTTTTCCATGTTTTTCCGTGTTTTTTCTCTTTTATTTTTTACCGCTCCTTTGGAACGGTGATAGCGGTGGCGAAATTGGATCGCCGTTTTTTTCGAAGAGGAACGATGCACCGTGTGGAATGTACGCGTGCAAGTTTGGAAACTGTTCGCTGTTAGCGTTTGTTCAGATTCTATGGTGCAACTCGAGATAGGACGATAAACTGAAACCTGCAGTTGCATCGCGAAGAAAGCGTGCTCTGTACGAAGGTATAAAAGAGCATTACAGAACATGGCGTTCCGATGGAATGTGAGTTTCTTTTGTTTGCGAATGGGTGTAGTTGGTATTCGACCAATATGCGTTGGAGGTTGAGAAATGGAATTTTTGCATTGTTTTCTATTTTGGTGGAGAAGTCGAAAGGAATCGAAATGTGCGCATAATACCGTGTCGCGGAAAAAAAAGGAAATAAAATAGAATATCTTTTATGTTGTTTCATACTGTGACACTTTATAGTAACAAATGTTCTGACGTCTTGTCAGATTGGATCTGAACTTCTTTCGTATAAATTGCATCACGATGATCGTTTAGCTCGGGAATAGGCTAATTTCTTTTTTACCACGAGCAACACAGTTTTATGTTCAGTTGCTCCATTTTTTCGGTATTTAAATTCATTAATTCTATAAGCAGCGATGTCAAATACACAGTCATATAGTGGAGATTTCTTAACGAAGCAGGCAAATGAGGGAAAGAGTCACATGTGGCTCTCGAGGTGCAAGTTAGCCAAGCTTGACTTAATTTATCATACATTTTTTAAATTATTTATTGAACTTTAATAAAAACTGAGATAAGATATGATTTAAAAAAAATGACTATATATTTAAATACTATTTTAGTTACCAAAATACCACGAAGAAGAACGAAGAACACTGGATAGAGTAACGCAGTTGCGGCTGGTTCCCGCTTAATAATCGAAATTGTTTCTGAGCCGACGTGGAAATGTTAATGCGGTGCATGTTAATCCACCGCGGAATAATTGGATTCGAGCGTAGGTTAATTTGACCGCGAAGTGTGAACTTCTGCTCCCTGAAATATGAAAGCATGGATTATCGAGGAATGATAGTCGCTCGAGATACTCGTATTAACGGATTGCCGACTTTCGGTAGAATGTGAATGTTCGGTAAACGATATTAAACTCTGAGTTCTTTTTTAATACAAAGTTTGTGAAAATCCACCCTTATTTTTCTAGATACTCGAAAATTATTAATCTAAATAATATTAACAACCTATTATTATTTAGATTAATAATATTAATAATCTATTGTTATTTAGATTAATAATATTAATAGTCTATTGTTATTTAGATTAATAATATTAGTAGTCTATTGTTATTTAGATTAATAATATTAATAGTCTATTGTTATTTAGATGAATAATATTAATAGTCTATTGTTATTTAGATTAATAATATTAATAGTCTATTATTATTTAGATTAATAATATTAGTAATCTATTATTATTTAGATTAATAATGTTAGTAATCCATTATTATCTAGATTAATAATCTAAAATTAATTTCCATACTGTAATTTTATGTATCTATTTTCAACGTACGCTACAGAAAACTATTTTAATTAATATTTCTCGAACGAACAAACGGAAGATAAAATTTTAGAGTTAAAAAATACAATAGGCCATCGTTCCTCAACTTACCAGTATCAAAAAAAAAAAATGTTGCACAGGAATATAGCTGATATTAAATAAAATGGCCAACGAAGCCTAGAATAATTCTCTTTCACAGACTTCAGTCAACGATCGTCGTAAGTTCTCGCTGCGGGCGATAAATGTTCTTCAGGATAGGCGGCTGAAAGAGGGTGATGGCAGGATAGAGACATTATGCTCGCACTTTAGATAAGAGGGCCGGTTCGGTAGCGGTCCGAGACGCGTGTATAGTCTCGTGATCTAGCTAGTGTTCCCTTCACGAGCTTTGGTTTCTTTCAGAGACCAGACAGCCTGCTCGTAAATGGGCTATGCGATCTCAGACGATCGACGAGTAGATCCTGGTCGCGGCCTCGTTCGCTGATTACCGAGCAGACGCTTCACGCTTCGTTTGCCGCCAATTGCTTCCCTATTTCGTCGAAGATCGCTCGTGGTTGACGGACGAGAGACGCTTGTAATTTCACGCCGCTGCGTGCATCCTTTGGTTTCCTTCGCTTTCGATCATATTCCGACGCGATTCGATATTTTAACCCCTTGCACTCGGGAACTTTTTTAAGTTTCAAAGAACCACTGTGAAAACTTAGTGCTCTTTCGGAAAGAGAAACAGAAAATTACAAATGTTTACGATTCTTTATTTACTTAGTTAACTTACTTTATTTTAAAACGAAAGAAGCGTTTGAATCGACGAAGATACAGAATTTAATTCAAAATTCAATCTCTGAAGAAAATTATGCGTGTCGCCGTAGCGGCGCCAGTCGGGTGCAAAGGGTTAAAATGATATTTAAGTGATATTTAAACAATTTTTAGGAGAAGCTTTCATAGAATGATGCGAAAAAAATTGTTATAAAAGAATCTCTGTTTTTGGCTCAGAAATTATGATATTCTCTGTGTGAATGGCAGAAGATATAACCGAAAAAGCTAATTATAGCGTTCTGGTGAAGAAAAAGGTATGCAAATAAATGGTTTGCAAATGGAAATTCATTAAAACGGTGTGAAATAGTAGTGCAGAGATGAAAAGACAACGATGATGCTAACTATATTAATTTAATGTGTTACCAACACAGATGTATCCATTCTAGAGCTCCTGCTCGATCGTTCGCATCTTATTAACCCTCTATAGCGCCGTGTGACTTGAGTTACATACTCGTGTATTAATATTTAAAAAAATTTATTTCATTCAGTTATCACTGTACTATTAAATTTTGTTACTGTGTTAGTGTGATGATACCACAGTCCATCTATAGCAATTATTATTTTAAAAATTTTGCGATCGAAGTAAAATACTGCAATCAATCCTAGTTCTTTTCTCTGATAAATAAACAAAATTCGGACTATAGAGGGTTAATTTTCTTATTATTGTTAAAATATTATAATCATACTTTCAGAAAAATTTAAATAACCAAAGAGAATATAGTTATTTAGTAAAGGCACTTTATGGAAATTGCTTGTTTCAATTGTCGCATACATTGATTTATTGGCATTTTACTATTTTCTATGCAGAGATGTATCTACTATCAGTGTTACAAAATTCTGTAAGATAAAAATCTTCAGGGAAAAATACCTATTTAACGTGGATTATTATGTAAAAAGATGGCGTCGAGTTAATTATCGAGCTGTTCAATTGGTGGAATAAATTACCATGCAATACGAAAAGGCTGCTCGAACTATCTAGAAAAAACAATAATCTAATAATCAATAATAAGTTTCAATAATCTACCGTACGTAATTAGATTAAGAATACTGGTTTTATGTTTACCATAAAAAACCCTTGGTAAGACGCAGGAAAAATGCCTCCTACCATAAGGGTAACATCTTTGAAACTATTTTGCATGATGAACAGCAATAATTTTTGTTCCACAATCGGGATCTCGTACCATTTGACACTGTATCTGTAAGTTGTTTACTATTATTTCTTAATCGTTATATCATTTATATTTGAAATTATACGAATGAAAAAAATTGAATCTAGCAGTACCATTTCTTAACAACTCAGTGCACGATGGAAATATATGCAAACTACTCACATATCCATGAAAACGTAGGAATTATGATTTAATAATTCCTGTGCGAAATGATTCGTGATGAACGCATAGAACATGATACTGCACACAAAGAATGAAAATTGTAACATTTCTTGTATTTCGGATCTGGTCATTAACGCTTTGGTAAGCTAGGGCGAAAAAAAAATTGACGAACGATTACAAAGTCAAACGTGTAAAATGAATTGTTATGAACTTGGTCGAAACGCTTGATACTTACTTGGAACAGAGAGAGACTACACAAACCTGTACCAAACAAGATTAAAATAAGATAGGACGTCATGAAGGTCTTGTCTATTATATGCACGCATCTACAAGAAGGAGCGTTCGTTAGTTCGAAATTGTTCCAGGATTTGGAAGGAAGAAAATAATAATTTCTGTGGATGTTGAGAATAAAAAAATATAAAAGAAAAAAAAACGCGTAAAATTCGTATCACGAAAGAAACAATTAGGTAATTTATTCTATTTTGAGAGTATCGTTTTAGTTACTTTATAGAGGGATACTAACTCCTTGGCTCTTCCGTGCAAATTCACGATCGAGACTATTTTTTTGTGGATTATGATGCTCCTTTCCGTAGGAGAAGCACCTGGTATGTTTGAAACGAATGTATGATCTATACGGTAACTGTAGAACAATGCGCAGTGAATAAAGAATTAACATAACAGAAATTATACGTATAATATGGAAAACTGATCGATTAAAATTAATTCTTGCAATTTTTATCTGATACATAAGAAATAAATTATTTCCGTACTTTTAAGAATCCGAGAACGAAAATGTGTTTTACGATAATCGTATAAATGCAACATAAATTGTTAATATATACTGTTAAAAAGCACACAATTCAATGGTAGCTTATTTATCGTTAACAACAGATTATTATTTCATTTCTATTAATTTTCTGCAGCTCATTATTACGTTCGCGATGGCTCTTATGATTATTGGAAGTTCCTTATTTTCAGAACGACTTACCCAATAATTTTAAACAATCCACAAATGTGTTGCACGAAAAATATGCTGGATGATTCAGTGGCGACGAGTATTAGTGTTCCAAGACCTGTGAAAATCGTCACATGCACGGCAATGTAGAAAAAATATTTGTCCTGTTCGACAAAATACTCCACCGGGAGAGGCAATATTCGTGGACGAGTATAATTTAGAGGAAACAAAATGTCCAGAATACTGTTGTTGAATACAGCAAAGAAGAATATTAGGTACGGTGGAGCGAACAAAACTGCAATAATATTATTCATTAAAATATATATCACTTATTACTGTAATATAAAATACTGATCGTCAGAATCTTTTTTGTTAACACTATGCCGTCCGGCGTCACCACGTTGGTGTCGTTCGCATTGTACCGCCCAGTGGCCGGCTACAGCACTTTAGTATCGTTTGCATTCTGTTGGTGATCCGTGGTATTCCATTGCTGTCTTACTTAAGTGGAATAAGTTACATACGACAGCAAGTGTTTTTTTTTTATAAGTACATGTACCCTAATGTGAGATTAGTAAAACTTGACATTTATAACCTCCCAATAACCGCAAGAAAAGCCGGCGACAAGCGAAGTAACAGGATTAGTGCTACCGGCGTCAAGCGAAGAAATGTTTACAAACAGTGCGGACGGCAAAGTGTTAATACAACTCTTACACCGTGCAAAAATTTTTTTCTTCCTTCACTTCATTTTCTGAGCTCACAAACAGTTGTTTTCATTAATAGATGAAATTATTACTCTGCGGATTTACAAACAACATTAATTAGCTTTTCCTAGTTTTTACGTCAACGCGATAGCTAACGATTGAAAAAAAAACGTTTCTTTAGAGAACACAAATTATGAACGAACGCTTGTCACAGCTAACCACCTGTTGCAAGCGTTCGATCGAACCGGTGTCATCGCACGGACCCACTTTTCCGTCCGTACGATCGATACGGACCTACAGAACCAGTGTTTGTAACCCATAAGCAACAACTATTTCTGTGTTTGTAGCTACAAGGGGCTATTGATTTGTAACACAACCACCATGAATGGAATCAATATACACGACGTTCTGTGCGATTGGCATTATCTATCATCGTGCGAACTTGAGTGGAACGAAAGGCTCTTCATGCGTTAAAAAAAAAAAAAAAAAAATTGGAAGCGTTGAAATTACGCCTTCATGATGTATACGATAATAACTACTATTATATTTATAATAGTAAGAATTCGTAGGAAATACGCCAGGATCTAGAACTTTTTAGTCTAGGTGAAACAAAAAGATGAAGAGTGCTGGAAAGAAGGATTTCTGCTTACATGTAAAGAACAGAGACAAAACTCTCATGAACTCAGAGTATTCGTGAATGATTCGAAGCTCCTCTTCGTTTGTCAATGTATTCCAATGGTAGATTAGTTGCTTCAAAAGCTCCTTCGTCTAAATTTGTGATAAAACGGTACCTCAAATCAGATTCGAAGAGCTTTTAAATTCCTCTGTTTTCTTTAAAGGATACGTCTAAATCTACTTTAGCAGTGTCACAACACAGACACTCGTTCATAATTATTCGTGCGAACTCACATTGTTCCAGTGAATCAGAAATGTAATGTACTTTGTGAGGCACACCAATGTATACAAAGTGGTACAGGAGGTAGTCAATAAGAATTTCTTGTTCATTTTCGTTGTGACGAATGTCGTTAACTGTAATCAAAACAGAAAGTTCCTCTACTTTTTCTTGGTGATTTTAAAACAAAATTCGACCATAACAATTAAACATATTTATAATAGACGCTTAATAGTAACTGTACATCTTGGTAGAAAACAGAAGAGGTGGATATGGTAGAAACATATAAATGTAAATAGTAATCAAAGGAAATACCTGAACAATCGCGCCGGAGCATAAAATTGAAAAGACGAGGGCTCTCCATAGTTTCGCGCGTTTCGATTCCTGCAACGGCCAAAGTCCGACGATTGACAAAAAAATTCGATTGAGATTCCAGTAGCGAGAACCCGCGAAGCTATCCATTTTTTCAAAACGTTTGAACGCTTCCGCGACTGGCAGCGAACTGAACGAACCGTCGCTTCTCCTTTTTCCTTACCTAATCGAATATTCCCTCGATATTTTTATTTTTCGAATATATTCCATATTTCCCAGAACTATGGAAATCGAAAAATAAAAACTCCGACACTTCGCGCGACGAGTGACGGACAGCGGCTATAACTTAATTGCCGAGCTGGGGGATCGATCGCGGTAATTGTACGCTACACCGTTGCAAAGGGCTAAAAGCAGTCTGCACAGTGCGTTTAGATTCTATATCCTGAGGTAAATAATATTTTCTTTTTCATATTTCTCCAGTGGTTCGCAATAGTCCGCTATTACTAAGTAATGCTACTGTAATGGCCGTGTACGTTTGTTGTTGATCACAGTGTTAGTGCGAAGCTTGCAGTATTCCACGGCTCATTCGCTTGTCGAACTCTGCTTCGAAAAGATCGTTTCAGCGCTTCGGTTGGTTAGTCCGCAGTGTGATAGTAAGTTCGAAATATGTTTGATTATAATTCTGGCGATAGTGTGACGTTTCGTGTTCGGTCTTTGTATTTCCGTGCAAATTTTCAAAGCGTCCAAATAGGTGTTGTAATTTTCTGCTACCTGTTACCGTATTTTTGTATTGACATAGGTTGTCATTGCATGGATACCATCATCATGAAATAGGACACTGAATTTTTCAACAGCTGAAAAGTGAATTTCAAGGATGAGCGTAATCCCAGTATCCTATCGAAACGAGGGATTTTAAAGACAATTTGGAAATTAGCGTACCATCGAGAAGCCTTCGTCCGATGCACTGTAGAAACCGAAGAAACTGTAATTAACACTATCGATGGTGTTCATCATGATTATTAGTAACAGTTTTTGCAACAGCAGGTATTGTATCTATGAATTTTAATACAGTTAATTTATATTAACGTAAGTTTTAACTTTGCAAATATTTCTGAACGCTTACATTACTCAGCGATGTTATCAGCGGTGTCTATTATAAGTTGTACCATGTGATTCGCAATAAACATACATGTTAACGCAGATGTGATAGCTAGGGTAAGAATTACTGTTTGTTCAAAGTCTTTATATACAAAGATCGATTGCGAAAGCTGGAAGATTAATGTCTCTTTGCAGAGAAAGGTAAACTATTCTATATTTAACACTGGAACTACTGATAATTAAAGCATACTTATTTGTAACAAAAAACATTCTATTCAAGTGTAACAGTAAGAAACTTAAAAATAGATGTATATTTTTTGTACCATTATTTCAACAGTCCTTTTACAAAAATTGAAATAACTCAAAAGAATATTATTAACACAGGTACATCATGGAAACTGCTTACTTCAATTTTGGTGTACATTAATTTATTGACAGTTTACTTTTTTCTTTGCAGAGGTGTTTGTACGATCAGTGTTACAAAATCCTGTGGGATAAATGTCTTCAGTAAAAAATACCCATTTACGTCGATCTTTACGTCGAAACACGATATCCAGCTAATTGTTGAGCTCTTCACTCGATGGAATAAATTACCATACAGTACGAGAAGGCTGCTTGCATCAACTAGAAAGGTTAGCTTCAATATGCCATTGCAAATAGTAAGATTAACCTTCCGCGAACCAGGTGAATAAAAGTTACCATTCTGAACCATGTGACTTTAGTTTTACCCCATCATCCCGTTTATTATGCATTGCTGGAAAGATGACGAACAGGACGACACAGAGCTCGCTCCGTCTATTTACGTTTATTTCTCATCCTTCATGTGAGTCAATATGATCCAATTCGTAGATGTTTCGATGAATAACAAAAATACGTATGCCTTGATCTTATAATTGTGTTAAAAGAAGGTTCATCTATTATAGTCTATCTAATAAGATTCGCATTCCTTTCGCTCGTCGTCTATTCAACAACGCATAATAAAAATATTATATATAATTTGAATAAAAACGCATTTCAAAGTTACCTTTCATCGATTTTATAACAGAATGAGATCTGAATAAAAAAATGATTTATATTTTAAATCTTTCAAAAGTTAACGAATCAACCCTTTGCACTCTTATGTCGAGCTGAACTCGTTCCATTTTGCTCCACATCTTTCAGTTTAACAACACAAAACACATTCTTTTTAATGAAAAATAAATCTCATCGACTCTTATCAATGTATATATGTTACCAAATACGAAAGTATAAAAATTAAGGCAAATTCAACAGAGACTTTGGAAGTAGCTTATTAACACTAGATTACCCGTCAATTTGACGGATTTCAAATTTCACGCTTAAGATTAACAAGTACACGCGGGGAAAATGTACATTAAAGATGAAATTTATACACAAAAATGTGCTAAATATTCCTCCAGTGACGACAATTTGTTAATTTAAAATAAAATTAACTAATATCGTTAAAACAAAACTGTGTTTTAACGTACCCGTCGAAACGAGCCACCTATGGTCCGTAAATATACTGTTAAAAACGGAAAACAGTTGGGATAAAATATCGACGGTGACTCAGAGTGCAAAGGGTTGATACGCTTGAAGACTTTTCTTCGAAAGGCAATTTAAAAAACAGTTTAAAAAACGCTGGGGTTAATTTAATCACACCTGGTTCCCGAAAGGTTAAGAATATTCTTTTTACGTTTACCCGAAAAAACTCTCTGTGAGATCCAACAAAAACGCTTCCCACTATAAGGGTAATATCTTTCAGACTGTTTTGCATGATGAACAGCAATAATTTTTGTTCCGCCACTGGTATCTCGTACCATTTGGTGCTGTATCTGTAAATTGTTTCTTACATGTAATATGTTGTAACTTATCCGGACACACTTAGACAAATGAATAAAACAAATACACGCTACTCACGCGTGTATCAAGATACGGGAACTGTGACTTATTAGTCTCTGCGCGAAATGATTGGTAACGAACGCATATGATACGGTACAATATATAAACAATAAAGAGGTTACCGCTTCGTTGATGTTCATCCCAGACGCTAATGCGTTGGAAAACTAAGGCGGAGACAAACTGGTCAATTGTTGTAACTACGTGTTATCCGTATCGTCTCGAAGTATTTGATACTTACTCGAAAGAGAGAGAGGCTATTAGAAAAGGTACCGAGTAAGATTAAAATGAAATAGGGTGACATGAACTTCTCGTTTATCGTATTGACATATCTTTAAGAAGGAGCGTTCGTTAGTTAAAAATTGTTCCAGGATTTAGGAGGAAGAAAATAATAACATCTGTGAATGTTAAAAATAAGAAAAATATAAAAGAAAAAAAACGCGTAAAATTCGTATCACGAAAGAAACAATTAGGTAATTTATTCTATTTTGAGAGTATCGTTTTTAGTTACTTTCTAGAGGAATACTAACTCCTTGACTCTTCCGTGCAAATTCACGATCGAGACTATTTTTTTGTGGATTATGATGCTCCTTTCCGTAGGAGAAGCATCTGGTATGTTTGAAACGAATGTATGATCTATACGGTAACTGTAGAACAATGCGCAGTGAATAAAGAATTAACATAACAGAAATTATACGTATAATATGGAAAACTGATCGATTAAAATTAATTCTTGCAATTTTTATCTGATACATAAGAAATAAATTATTTTCGTACTTTTAAGAATCCGAGAACGAAAATGTGTTTTACGATAATCGTATAAATGCAACATAAATTGTTAATATATACTGTTAAGAAGCACACAATTCAATGGTAGCTTATTTATCGTTAACAACAGATTATTATTTCATTTCTATTAATTTTCTGTGGCTTATCGTTACGTTTCGGTGACTCTTGTAATTACCGGCAGTTCCTTATTTTTAGAACGACTTACCTAATAATTTTACACAATCCACAAATGTGTTGCACCAAAAATATGCTCGATGATTCAGTGGCGAGGACTGTTATCAGTCCAAAAGCACTAACGAGGATTAAATGCACGGCAATGTAGTAAAAAAATTTGTGCTGTTCGACAAAGTACTCCACTACGAGTGGAAATACTCGCGGACGAGTGTAATTCATAGGACGTAAAATGTCAAGGATAGCGTTGCTGAATATATCAAAGAACATCATCAGGAACAATATAAAGATAATAACTGCAATAATATTACACATTAAATAGACATTCATCACCTGCGACAGTAACGTAAAATGAAGATTATCAGACTTTTTACCAAGCGCGAGATTCGATATAAATTTGTTAGCATTTCTTGTTCCAAATTTTTAATTCCAATTCTCACAAAATGAAAAAATTTTTTCTGTTATATATGTGAGCTTACAAACAGTTTTCATTAACACGTTGGCGGACAGTAAAAGTTTCAGCGAGGTGCAAAAATTGACATTTTATTTTTAAATTGGTTGTTATATCCGAAATTTGATTAAATACATTTTACAAGGGTAGTTAGATTATCATATTTTAACTCTTTGCGACACAGGATTTCGGATAATAAAATAGACCCATGTTGTATAGAAATTTGATTGTCTTTTAAATGGAACAAGACATAAAATGTAAAAACATGAAAAAATAATAATCATTTTAATTGAATTTGTTGTTGCAGGGTGGGACTAAAAATGTCCCACCATGCATTAGGGTGCATCAAAAAGGTGGGACACTTTTAATTCCAGCGTGCCGCAAAGAGTTAATCGTTATATACAATGAAACTTAAAATTAATAATAAAATTAAAATTTAAGGTTGTATAAAATTAAATTCAAAATATTTGACTTTAAGATTTAAATGCTACAGCATTCGTGTCATTCTGCATCATCCTGAAAATTAATGCTATAGCATTTACGTCCGCGAACGTGTTAATAGATGAAATTATTATTCTGCAGATTTACGGATAACATTAATTTGGTTCTCCTAGTTTTTACGTCAACGCGATAGCTAACGATTGGAGAACAACGTTTCCTTAGAGAACACAAATTATGAACGAACGCTTGTCACAGCTAACCACCTGTTGCAAGCGTTCGATCGAACCGGTGTCATCGTACGAACCCACTTTTCCGTCCGTACGATCGATACGGACCTACAGAACCAGTGGTTGCAACCCATAAGCAACCACTATTTCTATGTCTGTAGGTATAATCCATAAGGAGCTGTTGATTTGTGACACAACATCAATGAATGGAATCGATATAACTCGACGTTCTGTGTAATCGAAATTATCTATCATCGTACGAACTTGAGCGGAACGAAAGACTCATTATGCGTTAGAAAAAAAAAATACTAAAGTGAAAGCATTGAATAAGAATTAGTATTATAGCCACTGACAACAATTTCTTCGTCTAGATGAAACGGAAATATGAAAGAGTGCAGTAAAGAAGGATTCATGCTTACTCGTGATCCACATAATTAGTAGCTCTGCGATCCTGGAGTATTTGCGAATGATTCGAAGCTCTTCTTCGTTTGTCAATGTATTCCAATCGTATATTACTCGCAATACAAGCTTCTTGGCCTATATTTGTGATAAAATGGTACCTTAAATGAGATTCCAATAGCTTTTCTTCATCACCACAGTTTTTTTTTTTTAAAAGGATAGATTCGGATCTACTTCAGCGTATCACGATATGGTTACTTGTTTCATTGTTATTAGTGCCAACTCACATCGTTAAAGTAAATAAAAAATGTGGCGAACTTCGTGATACTGACGCATGAATAAAAGATGTAACAACAGGTTTTAAATAGCAACTTGATATTCCATTTCGTTGTGATAAATGATGTCAGCTGTAATCGAAGCAAGATTCTCAGATATCTTTTCGTTCTGATCTTAGAACAGAATTCGACGATAACAATTAAACATGTTTATAATAGACGCTTGATGGTAACTGTACATCTTGGTAGAGAACAGAAGAGGTGGATATGGTAGAAACATATAAATGTAAATAGTAATCAAAGGAAATACCTGAACAATCGCGCCGGAGCATAAAATTGAAAAGACGAGGGCTCTCCATAGTTTCGCGCGTTTCGATTCCTGCAACGGCCAAAGTCCGACGATTGACAAAAAAATTCGATTGAGATTCCAGTAGCGAGAACCCGCGAAGCTATCCATTTTTTCAAAACGTTTGAACGCTTCCGCGACTGGCAGCGAACTGAACGAACCGTCGCTTCTCCTCTTTCCTTACCTAATCGAATATTCCCTCGATATTTTTATTTTTCGAATATATTCCATATTTCCCAGAACTATGGAAATCGAAAAATAAAAACTCCGACACTTCGCGCGACGAGTGACGGACAGCGGCTATAACTTAGTTGCCGAGCTGGGGGATCGATCGCGGTAATTGTACGCTACACCGTTGCAAAGGGCTAAAAGCAGTCTGCACAGTGCGTTTAGATTCTATATCCTGAGGTAAATAATATTTTCTTTTTCATATTTCTCCAGTGTTTCGCAATAGTCCGCTATTACTAAGTAATGCTACTGTAATGGCCGTGTACGTTTGTTGTTGATCACAGTGTTAGTGCGACGCTTGCAGTATTCCACGGCTCATTCGCTTGTCGAACTTTGCTTCGAAAAGATCGTTTCAGCGCTTCGGTTGGTTAGTCCGCAGTGTGATAGTACGTTCGAAATATGTTTGATTATAATTCTGGCGATAGTGTGACGTTTCGTGTTCGGTCTTTGCATTTCCGTGCAAATTTTCAAAGCGTCTAAATAGGTGTTGTAATTTTCTGCTACCTGTTACCGTATTTTTGTGTTGACATAGGTTGTCATTGCATAGATACCATCGTCGTGAAATAGGACACTGAATTTTTCAACAGCTGAAAAATGAATTTCAAGGATGAGCGTAATCCCAGTATCCTTTCGAAACAAGGGATTTTAAAGACAATTTGGAAATTAGTGTACCATCGAGAAGCCTTCGACCGATGCAGAGTAGGAGTCAAAGAAACTGTGAGTAAAACTGTGTCGAGTCAACACTAAAAATCGGAAGATAACGGAGAAAATTTTTGCAAGGCTATAGCCTGTTGAGCACCAAACCATTAATTAGGTTTCTAGAGCTGGTCCTTTGCGTTTCATTAGTGGTATTTTACCAAAAATTCACTTGTGAGATTCACGGAACAGCGATCTTGGGTTTTTTTCACCCTTTGATGTTAATGTTCCTGTTGCAACGAAATAACCGTATATTTTGCAGAATTGTACTATTATGAACGTTTATTGTACTCGCCGGTGTCCCCTCTTGATGAATATTTAATCAACGCAAGCACGATAGCAACAGGTTGCAACCACAGGCGACAGTTCTTCAGTCTACTTTCGAAAGCTATACCGTGAACCTCGGGTTCCGTTTCTTCTCCTCTTTGTAACAGACGTCGACTTAAGCGTCAGTCTATACAATCAAGTTGGTTGATGGTTAAAATCACTGATTTCGACGATAAACTTCTGAAAGGTGGTTGTGCGTACAAATGCGGCGGATTAATGCAATTTGAGTTTGGATTTTTTTGGTGCAGAGTTACCGACGATGGTGGAACTTGGTAATACATTGATTTTTAACCCCCGGACAGCGAAGGTGCGTCACGTAGTTGTGAATATTATTATTCATACTATTTATAAATATTATTTTTTGGTCTAGATGTTAGTTGAATTTACAATGGAGTGATTCTTTTAAAAAAAAGTCGGCCATCGCTCCCCAACTTATATTACTTCTGCGTGATTTGGTGTCCGAAGGTTAGTATCTCGTGTCTAATATTTATTGCAAATATCGATACGCGAGATTAATTTTATGGTATATTATAACGTGCTATGAAGGTGATATCTTTTTTGCTATTATAATAATTATAATAACATCGATATTTTTTTGCCATTATAATAATTATAACATCGATGTTATTATAATTATTATAATAGCAAAGAAACATTATAATAACTATAACATCGATGTTTGTTTGCTATTATAATAATTATAATAACATCGATGTTTCTTTGCCATTATAATAATTATAACATTGATGTTTCTTTTCTATTATAATAATTATAATAACATCGATGTTTCTTTGCCATTATAATAATTATAACATTGATGTTTCTTTGCTATTATAATAATTATAATATCGATGTTTCTTTGCTATTATAATAATTATAATAACAGCGATATTTTTTCGCTATTATAGTAGCTATAACTTTTATTTTCACATTATATAAATGCTAGTGACAATGAATATTTTATATCGTATAGATGAAGAACAGTTCTAGCCAGATTTATAACGTTATATTTACCACCATTTATAACAGATAAAATTACGTAACACGTTAACACTTTGACGCTAAAATTTCATGCACAGTAACATGATATTTATCTGATGTACTACTTAATAATCAATTAATAACACTTATATAAATATCGAATTATATTTATATAATTAATAATACGTTCCAAGGTTTCTCCATCAAAGAATCAACTTACAGACCATAGGACAGTAAAGTACGATACAGAGGTATTCAGTATCTAGAAAAGAAAAGTAAATTAGCTTCGAACAATCGACGAACCGTTGCCTGTTAAATTCTTTACCACTGAAAACATCTCGAACGAGGCTGGAATAATTCCGCCAGTTACAAAACGACAACCCTTTTTACATCTCTGCATC
>SMSQ01025344.1:0-10631 GCA_019453375.1 Ctenoplectra terminalis | reverse complement strand
TTACGAATGGGTCATTTCGACCACTTTGGTAGTTCTAGTGTTAAATACGGTTGGTCACGGAGATATCCGGCCGCCTTAGGGATCGAGCGTATTCTCTGTACGGTTTTAAATTTGTAAATAAACAGAGTGAATCGAAACCTATTTTCTGTATTTAACAGTTTAGAATAATGTGTAACATTTTTTTAAACAAAGTAGAGTATGTAGGAAAAATAAAATTATGTTTTAAAGATGTTATATTGATACCTAAGGTGGCTGGATATTTTTGTGTTTGACCGCATATGTGGTAAATGTATTAAATATAATTTGGTTGTATATTGTTTGGTTTGATAATGTTATACGTTATTTTTCTTTTTTTTTTTTAGTTTGGAAGATAATTTATTAACACTGGTTCTTGCGTATGTTTGAATACCTGTTCACCCTGTTTACTCACACGCCGCATCTCTGAAAAAACATAATTAAAATGGGACCGCAATGTTTACTTTCATAAGCGCGCCTTTGAACCTGTTCAAACAACATTGATCTTTGTTGAATTCGGCGCTACTCATCATCCAATTATTTACACTTTATTATTATCGCGTAATAAATTAAATTGCTATATTATATAAGCTAATAAAATGCGTACTTGGATCGTTGTATTCGCGTACATTATTAATTTTAATGAACTAATTTTAAAACAACGAAATAAATGTTTTTAAGAAATAAATAGCATTGCCTCGCGATGAAATTTGTATATGTAGGTCAATAGAATACTTGAATAATTTAATTTAACGCAATTAAATACAGTATTCAATTATTGTTTGAAATACATAATGGAAACGATGACGACATTTACGTAGCTATTTATGAATGTCTATTATATCGTATCAACATTGAAAGGGTTAGAAAGCCCCGCTGCATCGTCCAAGCTGTATCAGATGTTCGCTATCCTCGTCTATATGACGTAACTAGTGACGTCAACAAATTGAAAGATCGATTAAATTCAAACTTGTATTTTCGCAGATCCTTAAAACGCGATCGCCATTATTTTTATCGTTCGTTTCAATTTTGATCGATTGAATTAACGACGCGCAATATTATCACGAAGGTATGTCTGTATATTTTAATTGTATCTAATTTTTAATTTCAAATTTTTCTTATTTTAAATACAAATTTAATTGAAAGACTAATTTTTATCTCTTCTCCGATTATTCCAGTATTTATGTTTCGCTTTTCATTCATAGTTGCATGTGTATATACCGCGTTAGGATGGCACATCGCTCCTAATTATCACGGATTGTAATTATCAACGTGGACACGTGGTCTGCGGTGGCATTCATTTACACGGGAAGGAGAAATTAATTACATCGGTCAACATATGAATTCCAAGAGGTATCAGGATTATAGCATTCGTGTGGATTATTATTATTCCGCATAAAATCATATACCTAGTCGTTCGTCGCGCAAACAGTTCCTTACTAATTACCAATATAGTGATCAGTACCACATGATAACGCGAAACAGATTTATTCCAACAATTTCTATCGTTTTTTCAGTTCCACGTTCATGATTAACCCATCGAGAACCCAGTCTGTAACATTAGCCATCGCACCAATCCATTACACGGATCCTTGCATATGCAAACTTAGTATCGTGTTACGTTTACGAGAGTGTTCTAAAATATATCGCGCGAGGTTCGATTATATAATATTATAATAACGTCCGTTATGCTATGTACGGTCGAACGCACAAGTAAAAAAAGAAATAAGCGCCTGAAAGATTAATATGCGTTAATTCGATTCACTCTCACGGGCAACGGTTCTCATTTAACCCTGTACGAAACACATCGCTGCAAGAATAGTTCGTAAATCGTGGCTGAATGTCAGTGTAATGCACTTCGCTGATAATGAACCGTAAAGAGAGCTCATGCAAAGCAGTGGCACGATAACGTGTAACCAGGGTAATGTAATCGTGAAATTTTTATCTGGAAGTCAATTCGTTGGAAAGATACGATGATCTTTTATACCTGTTTTAGTCACGCCATGGAAAAACTTGGTTAAAAATAATTCCTCGGCATCACCTTCTCGGTTCGATTTAGAAGGGAGGAACGCAGTTAATTACAAGATCAACGAGCCGTTATTTAGAATCGATGATTCGGGTAATTCCCTGTGGACCGTGGCCTCTTTGTATCGTCACGTTTCTCCTCTACTCCCTTGTTATTTCGAAATTGAATCGTTTGAATTTCCAAGCATCGAATTACCCTTCAAGAGGTGTTTCGTTTCTTCTCTCTGCGCGTTAATCGTAAATGGAAGGTGATAGGTAGGGTTCAGCTCGTGGATGACATTTTGGTAGGTTCAGTATAACGTTTTCACGCTGCGCGAATGCAATTTACACAGCTGTTAAGGCTGCTGCGTTAATTAAGTCCTTCGAGACTTGGCCTTTTGTACGCGTCGCCCGAATGTTGGAATTAAACTAATTTTTGCTTTTTTATGGGAAGTATCATGTTGAGAATGATTGAACGATGAAAGCATCTTAATGGTCGCTAATTTTTTTTCATTACATTTGCTTCTGCTGTGTTTTTTATGGGTTGAAATGTTTAGATAGTCTTCGTTTCCCAGCAAGTATTTTATGAAGCCTGCTTTGGTTCTCATCCTCGCATTCTTCTGATATTAAGAATTTTTATGAACTTCTGTAGGATACCAGGCTATAGCTCGGATGAATTCTTCGGTAGTTCATAAACTTGCTGAATTTACGTACATAAATTTAATATCGATTCGACGATAAAAAAAACAGATTGTATTTAATTATCAGAAATATCAGTAGAACAAGCATTGAATGGTCAGACAACGTTAACTTCTGAATTAAGCAGTCCATGTTGAAGCAAACCCAATTTTCTGCTTAACTATCTTGAAACACGGTAGAGCATGCAACATCTCCATTATTTCCAAAAAAAAAAAGGAAGTAAAATAAGATCAAAGGTGATCCTTCTTTCCTCTAGCGCTTCCAAACGCGGAAGTCGTACCATAATCCCACAATTACAACCGTATCAAGATCAAAACCAATCTCGTTTACAATCTACATAAATTCCAGCGTGCATCCTTCCAAATTAAAACAACATCGGTATCGATGACACTCCTACCAATTCTACGCTTGTCCATCCGTGCTCATCGTTAAGTTGCACGTAAATTGGAGCATTCGTAGACAACAAATAATGAAGAAAATAAAAGAACGAAAAAAAAAAAAAGGACTTTCGTCGACCTAGTTTCTCGCTTTTTGCCTCGGGTTACTTTCATTACGCCCTTCGCCGCAAACCGAAAGGATTTCCGCGTAACTTTCCAATTACGATTCACCAGCCGAATGAAAAACCGCTCGACCATTCCTGGTGCGCGATACACTTCGATTATTTTGTTCCTTTTTTTCTTTTTTTCCCGCCTTCTTCGCCTCGTGATGTATACAGGCGTTTACACAGCCGGATGTGGGGCTGACGGAAAACGGGCTGTACCTACGGGCACCTAGGCCAGGAGGGTGGAAACACTTCGACCCGTCCTCTCGAAATGTCAAAGGTTGCCGCGCAAGGCGCATCGAGGTATCCTCGTTTTCCAGGAGCCGCCAGACGAACTCGATCCCATTGTTCCTGCTCTATCGTCGGGCAATAATTATCATTTCCATTCTGCGTCATTTCATGACAGCTCCTAAACACGTAGGACAAGGAATTTCAATATCTCAAAAATTAAACACAAGTATCGTCTGTTTAAAGGAATATTAATTCAATCCTGCGAGGATTTTTTTTTTTTTAATTCTATGGGATTTATTTGGTTGCATTCAGTAATTGAATTTCAAATTCTGTGTTAATCGATTTTAGGAGCAATCCACTTGAAGAGCCTTTTAAGTCCGCTTCATCGACGATGCTGCTCTCGAATTCCACTTCCGGTCCCAATTTTCTTCTCAATTTCAGATCCCGCATTTCGATTCGTTTTTATCGTGCATCATTTTTGGTAAGATAAAAGTATCTTCGATTGGTTTATTTGTTCAAGTGCGCATACTTTGTAATCGTTTGAATAATTTTTTTTTTTTTTTTTTAAACGTTTCCAGTTGGTGGTAAATGGAGTTCGATTAATGGGGTCGATCAAGGTCCGCCAAAAATAATGTTTGCTTACAACGAACGATTTTAGACTGTCGATACCAAAGCCAGATGTAAATTCCTGTGACGTCGCCGACGTAAAATCGATGCTACTAACGAAGTTAATTATTTCGTTTTCATACAACTTCGCGACGAGTAATTGAATTTTCTCAAGGCAGACCTTTTAACGGTCTGAAAATTACCACCCAGCCCACGTTTCTAGAATCCAGATAATGAAAACGCGAAGCCAGCGTTGCTCGCTTCTGTTTTTCTGTCATTAACATAATAATTATAATGATTCACGATACATCTCGTTACTTGTTTCGCGTGCTTTCGAGACACTTAGTCAGCAGGAAAGCTTTCCCGGTTTTATCGCAATGATATTTGCGAGTTTCAACTACATACCCCTTAAACTTCGAGTTTACAACTCTTGGTCGTAAAAATTTTAGAGGCTTCGTTCGAAATTGCTCGGCTAATGTCAAAGGTTCAAAGTTTCATCGAGAAGTTGGAGCGTCGCAGGCTTTCCGCAGGAATTTATTGAAAGAAATGGATCTCGGCAGTCTTTCGTGTGCTCGACATTAAATTACTATTATCTGTTCTTCTGTGTCACCGCTCCTTTGCGTTCTGTTTAGAACTTTCTATATCCAACATCGCCATTGCGAAGCTTCGATCGCTTAATTAAATTCGATAAAAAATTTCTTATTTTCCGAAACTTAGAGTATTAAAAATTGTTATTGGAACGTTTGCAGGAATTGGTTCCTTCATTTTTATAAGGAAACTTTGAAAAATTTGTCATTTGTCACAGTGGTATAGCGAAAACTAATGACAAAATCATTTTCTCGATATTGCAGCGTTAGAAGGGGCTGTGATATACAGACCGGTAGTACGTGTTTACTGCTTTCTACTGACCCCAGACACTCTGGCGCTTTGGTAGACTATATTTCGAATGCTGTTCCATTTATCTTGTCGTGCATTTCTCCATGCGAGGTGTCTCACTGTTTTATTAATCTTATTACAGTGATTTATGTTAAAAATAAGAAACTTTTCTGTTACGTTAAAAGCAATCAAAGTTAGAGGAAAGTTAGCTTAATTTTTAAATATAAAATATTTCACATTTGACTGTAACTACTGTGTAAGTTAACATTGCAAATTGAAACATAATATTTAAGACACTTACTATAATATATTTAATAACTAGAAACCAGTCATTTTGACAATCAAAGTTAGAGGAAAGCAGCTTAATTTTTAAATATAAAATATTTCACATTTGATTGTAATTACTGTGTAAGTTAACATTGCAAATTGAAACATAATATTTAAGACACTTACTATAATATATTTAATACTAGAAACCAGTCATTTTGACCATTTTTAAAATTTTAGTCTTAATCTTTTTTGAAGATTTTTTAAAGAACAAATTAACCGTAACAACCCCCTTCTCTCTCTCTATGAGAGACTTTTGGATCCACCCTTCACCTTAAGAAATATTGTGACAAATATTAATACAAAGTATTAATATAAAATATTTATATTTATCAGGCGAAATATTTATGGAAGACGAATTGTTTGCTCGACAATGTTACACAGTTTGAAACAGCACGTTCCTCGATGAAAGTAACGCAGGTTTTAATAAGATATTGTTTGCGATACGACACGATATGCAAAATGTTTGTAAATGTCGCACGTTACCTGATTGGATCGCGTGTGCCGATGGAGGAGTCGGGCCGCGAATTTCCACGAAACAGAGATTGAAACTTCACAGCGAGTACAAACAGAAGAGCGGAAGGACTGCTATAAATACGGTTGATTTGCAAACGTCACAGAAGCTACACGCTCGTGTACCGGAAGTGCGATGCTTGTCGTGAAACAGAGATAAGCGCGGAGGATGCGCGTGTTCTGCTGTGTTCTGGAAAATGAAACCGTAAATCGGAGCATAGGTGTGAAAACTTTCCGAACTACCGACTTTATGTGCCGCAAATACGAACGACACGACGTAAAAAGTTACGTCAACGATAAAAATTTCATTTAATTCTCTGCAGCGTTCTTTTGAAAATTTGATTTTAATTATTCGAATTGAAAGATTAATCTTTGTTTACTTCTGTCAAAAAAAAGAATATACTATACATATAATTGAGCATTGTATTTTTTATCTTAATCTGAAATTTTTGAAATACCGATCGTTACAGATACTACAATTGGTGTCAGTGTAACGATACACCGATAAAATACAATAGCACAACGATAAGTGAATAAAACAAAGTGTAAAGAATGTAAATGTACGACTATGTAACTTCTGAGTCACGTATCTACATATTTATACTCTTCGAATCTTATTCTATATACTATCGCTGTCCGGTTTTCAGATCAAAGTGTAAAACAATGATTAATTATTTATTTTATTTATACATTTAACGGGTAGCACACTCTGTGGAAGTTAAACTATAATTAATTATAATTATTAATCATAAATATTTTCTTCTCGCCGTATGCAAATAAAATTCCGATTACAGAGCGTTAATACAAGCGAAAATATTTTTCAAGTACAAAATGTCGGACGAAAAGGAAAATCGAGACCTGTCCTTATCGAGTTTCCCAGCAACCGGAGGAACTCGTGGAGGAAACGTCAGATGCATCGAATTCTTAAAATATCCATACACGTGAAAATATGCTCGAAGGAACAAAGGAGGACGAGTTTACGTGACAAAAGAGCCCGTTTGTGCGATCGGGATTCAAAAGCCACGTCCCCGATCTATACGGCAACGCGTACGCGCTTCTTTTCGAGAAAAATGTATCAAACCGGAGCGTGACCTTGTTCACGAGAGGCGCGGATAAATCGTGGGACAATAAAACGCAAAACATGGCGCTTTCGTCTTTGTGTAGGTTAAAAATCCCATCGTTGGTGTCCGTCAATGAAGCGACGCGTTCACCATTAAGCAAGCCGAACATCGAAGTGCCTTTTCCGACCAGTCAAAGCGTAATCAGCCTCTTGGATGAGAAGGAAAGAAACATGAACGGTAGATATCGTTGGAGCGCAAAGATAGGCCCAAAGGATGGCCCAAAGATATTTCAAGAATTTTTCTTTTTTTCGTTTTCTCGTCGAAATATAGGTGACGATACAGGCACAGCAATAAAACGATCGCGCTATCGACAGGACAGCGATACGTGATATTTAATTTCCTTTTTAAAACCTCCAATAAAAAGTCTCTCGGGGCGTATTCCATTCGGAGGAAAAGCTTTGTCATCATTGGGTTGTAACATGTGAGATGCCCGTTGGCAAATGCTCCTCTTCTGCAAAGCTGCTGCATTTCTGTGTAGCATCGTTTCTCTGTCTTCTATTCAGAGAATCGAATGCTTTGCACGAACCATGGTCATAGGAATATGGGAGCATAAGTTAAATAGAGTGAAGCCATTGAAACTGTGTCTAATTTTAATTGGATTTTATACCGAGCAAGCGTAGTAGGGTGCTTAATGTCTTCTACTTTAGATTACTCGTGACCAAAATCAGCGATGATACAAGTATTCGTTGTTTTATAATTTTTGGGTTATTTAAATGTTGTGTTGTCTGGTATAAATTTATAGTATAAATATATTCTATAATTTACTGGAAAAATATATTTCAAGTTTGATTAATATTAATGAACTTAAAATGACGTTCTAGCATTGTAATTAATTTAGGCACAACTCGAGGGAAATCTTTATTCTTAAACTGGCTTCACCCCTTTTGTTTAGAAACCTAATTTTACGTTACGTCTCCATGTTTCTGTGTCCATGAACTAAACCGAACGATTCTAATTACGAAATTGTGCCACGTTCGTCATACTCGTAGTGTTGTCTAAAAGAAAGTGCTTCTTCGGCGGCGAAGTTACCAAAAACTCCTGTTTAACATTCATAGATAGTAGAACTGTAAAAAGTTCTAATCTTCTTACAGTACCTTGACGCGACTCATTAGCATAAACAGTAAGGTTTTCATTTTAACGCAAGAAGAGTCGACAGTTTGCATATTACAACCATAGCCGACGCGTCGAGACGAAAATATTCGCGTTTTTGTTTGACAAAGAAATTTAACGATTCTGACGTTCTCCAGTTAAAGTTCATTTCAGATAGAAGCATGTACGTAAACAGACGTGAATTATGCGGTGCGATGAAAAAGTACATCACGAGAAGAGTTTTCTTGCCGGACGGTGGATCGTCGATCCTTTCGCAATTCCTTGTGGCACCGATCAACCGTTCTTGGAAGTTTTCCAAGGAACTTTGTCCTTCGGCTGGATACCATAGTTCGACAACGAAGAAGTTGTCCAATTCGATGTTGAAATTTTATTCTCCCACGAATAATCCATCTTGCGAGAAGTACTCGTGTGAAACATTGGGGACGAAAGATTTATGCGACGCAAGATTTTGTTCCAAGAATATTCGCAACTTTTCTTCCAGCAAACAACCACCCGGCAATAAAACATCGAAATCGGGTGAATGTCTCGGTGAGACAACAGCTGCGAAACAAGAAGTTTCAAAGGATTGTTCAAATTTTGACGAAAACGTGGAAGTATGTCCTGAGTCTTCGAGACCGGGTCCGCCATCTTATCAGAAAGTTCCAGTCTCGTGTAAACCAACTCCTTGTCCGGACATAAAAGATTACTGTCCCAGCGCAGGTAACGTTTCAATCTCCTGAAAAAAAATGTTTAATTATTTTTGGGGAAACGAGAGAAAGAAAGAAAAAAAAAAAGTAGAAAAATAATCAGAAATAGGAAAATTCAATCTGGAATCGGAATATTTTCGTACCGAGATTGTTTTGTAGGTCAGAGAGATAAAAATGTCGCGGAAAAAGCTACGCTTTATCACTGATAATCAATAACTGAAACACATTCGAACGATGATTGTGTCGTCATCCTTGAGACACGATACTCTTTCCTTTTATCTGTTGTACTGTCACGACACGCAATGCGTTGAATAATGGTTGTAACATGGTGTTATCTTAAAAGCGGTACACGTATAAAAGTCGCTGAAAGCTAATTCGCAGAGCTTAACCACGGAATGTTGAATTTTCATCTTTAACGATCAGTGATGCGCGAAACTCTTTACCAGCTTCATGGTGTGTGTGTTGTTTAACGATGCAATATGTGGTTTTACGAATACAGTTTCGTATAAAGAGAAATTTTGGCGAACCGTGGTTTTCCTTACGATACCCGTGCTTATTGTTATGTCGGGATTCGTGTACTCGAGGGAACTGGAAAAACGGAATCAACCGAGGCCCGAGTTCATAGATGTCCCGTATCTTCGACGAATAGTTAAGGTAGCCCTTCAATTTTACCAACTAAATTATTTATTTTATACCTTCTTGTTCGACTCAATATTTTTTTTCTTTCTTTTTTTCTTTTTTTTTCTTTCTTTTATTAAACCTAGGAACTTGAATAATTTTTTTAATTTTTAAATACTCATCCGAGAAGCGTACCACGTATAAAATTGCACATCTTAATAATTAATCGATCACAGACGCTCACTTTTGCGTAACACGCAAGCTTTATACTGATTCTCCAACCCAACGAAGCTCTCCGCTTCGTACATCTCGGGAAGGTAATCCATTTGTCCAATATTCTCCGTAATCGATTAATGAAGTCTTACGAATCGTTTGCCTTTACCACAGAAATTTGATACCTTTTTTCCTACGCTCTCTATTATCCGCGCTTCTTCTTTGTCTCGAGTATATTTTCTCGTTTGATAATTTTACACCTTGACCACTTTCCTCGCCAGACCTTTCCAATCCTGTCCCTATAATTGATTTATAAATATTTCCCTTCGATAGCCTTATCCATGGGGCGACGGCTACCACACGTTGTTCCACAACCCCAAGAAAAATCCGATATCTCCGCACGGTTACGAAACAGAAGATCCGAATGCCGTGAACAAAGGCAAACCGAAGAATTAAGGATACCACGGATGCAAGAAAAACGGGAACGTTAAGATTGCTTTTACATTCTGCGTTGGTTCCTCGATTTACGTTTGTCTTTCGGTAAATTGGCTCGTGAACCCAGTCCAGTCGCGCCTAAATTAGAAAATGTGTTTTATAAAATTGCACCAAGGGTGTTTAAACCGATTATGATTTATCGTAACGAATTAAAGAAGCCTTCAAACGAGCCATGAAATTACATTTTCTGCATGTTTCCTCTTGAAAATTGTTCGGTACATTGTTCCTGACCGCAAGCGTTATTCAAGGGCCGGATGCGCTGTATCCGGTGAACCAATGAAAATAATGCAGAGATTATTACTGCCTGGCTGCATTCGATCCTCATAGCTTCGTTTTCCATTTTAATATCGCGTATACGTCTCCGCCACTCTGAAAGCTTTGATATCGAGGCACAAAAATTTTCTAAAAGCAAACCCCAGCGTACCAGGGTCTCTTAAAACTATTAAAACCTTTTTTTTAGAATATTTATCGCAACCAGCTGCGTCAAGGTTCATGGTTCGTTCCTCGTACACGCTTCTCCTAAGGAGCTGGCAAAAGAAAAAAACAAAGAACAAAAAAGAACAAAAAAAAAAAAAA
>SMSQ01025340.1:0-11372 GCA_019453375.1 Ctenoplectra terminalis | reverse complement strand
TAAATTTTAGGATGCTGTGGTTAAATTTAAAACTTCTACAAATGTCCGAATATTTCTTCCGCGTTTTACGAATTGCTCTTTGTTTTTAGCAAGCAGAGGGTCGACCAAGACCAACCGTCTCATTCATTGCCTAGTTTAGTAGCACTTTAGCATGAATATTCAAAGCTAGCCCCATTTCTGTCCCTTGAGTAAATATCATTCGAAAAGTTCAACAGAGCTTTCGTGTCAACTATAAGAGTAATTAGTGATTCCACACTATTCAGCATGAACTATAGTTAGAAGACGGTTGAAATGCTTCTAAGAATATTATAGTTAATTTACTTCCGCAGCGGCATTAAAACAGCATAAACTTCTATTGTAGTTTAATAAAAACAAATTTTTCTAAATTTTGTCACGATTTATTTAATGGTATATAACAGAGATGGGGAACCTTTTTATAATTAGAGGCCACATTTAAATTAGGCAGTGATAAACGAGGCTGATATAATTTTTGTATAATATTTATTTAATTCGTAATCTATATAATTAAATATTAATTAATACAAGAGCTAGGTTTTATGAAGGCCACACAAGAAATTCACGGAGGCCGCACGTTCCCCATCTATGGTATATAATAGTGTGAAAAATAATACAAATTAAATTTTCCATATATTATTTTAACGATTATGCTTTCTATTCTTAAATATGAAAAATCATTGTTGGTTATTGAAAGTGGTTTTACAAATAAATATAAAATGTCATTTAAATTAAAATGAAATATAAACCATGTCACGCGATATTATATAAAACGTTATATTATTCTTTCATCCTCTGTTTATAAACATTTTCACATTTCATTTAAAACAACTTCGTAAACGTAACATTACCAGTTAATAAATATTAGTAGAAAAAATTTAACAATTGAGTTTCTGTAATAATTTAACCTCGTATTAAACTACACAGCAATAACGTATCCTTTACCTAACTTTTAAATTTAGTAACGACACAAATTTCCATTTTATAAATAAATTTTATTAAAAAAAAAAAAAAAAAAAAGTAAACTTATATACTTCATAAAAAGTACAAAATTATTACCGATATAATGTTACAACAAACGCAAAAAACGACCAGCGGGTACCGTTAAATGTCAGTAGCATACAAACGCGGCGACAGCTGATAAACAAACAATCACCCTCCGAATTGCTGGTACTAAATTGTACTGCAAGTTGCACCCAAACGCATGCACTGTAATTACGAAGCCACGCACACGCCGTCCTCTCTAGTAATTATAGGGTGCAATGCAATCTCGAGCAATTTTTGTTGGCGCTGAAACGAATAGAGAAACAAAATTCGAAAGGTGGCGGATGGACGGTAACACGATTCACGTTCTTGTGACGGGATACGTTATTTCATCCCGTCACTCTTACACGTCCGTCGCGCTGCCTCTTCGCTTCATTTGAGATGCACTACCGCAAAACGCGGGACCAATGTGAATCCAATATCGGAAAACAATTTCTCTCGCGGAAGAATTTTAGCGCGGCTTTTCAAGCCGTCGAACTTCCAGTAGCTTTCTCACTGAGCCACTCTTTCTTCCAGCCTGCACGATCCCCCTTTGCTCCATCCTTT
Source organism: Ctenoplectra terminalis (assembly GCA_019453375.1). Classification (NCBI taxonomy): domain Eukaryota; kingdom Metazoa; phylum Arthropoda; class Insecta; order Hymenoptera; family Apidae; genus Ctenoplectra; species Ctenoplectra terminalis. Next base: position 9,767 of record SMSQ01025340.1, on the reverse strand, counting down.
CCCTATTTTTCTGTTTCCGGCGTGCCGTTCTATTTTCTCGATACCACCTTTAAACCGCGCTCGTTTCTCCTCGTAAAAGAGTGCCCATGGTCTTTCCTCGTGACTTACGACTTCGCTGGTAATAACGATAAACGTTAATGTCGTTTTATCGCTACGGCTTTGACCGCAACCCCTTCAGAATTAATTGGTGAATTAATTTTTGTATAATCTCATGCATTAACGCGAGGACACGTTCCTCGCCCTACCGCATTCGCGTCTCGCTTCGCAACACCTCGCGACGATACATTTTTATCAGCTGCAATTGTACCTATTTGCCTGCGATGAAACGTTAGAAAAAATTATGCGCAAACATGTCAATGAATTCTGTGCCTGTATTACGGCCGTCATTTATATGCAATTTGTTAAATTATTCAAATTTATTTAGACTTTGCGCGAAACGAAACATCATACATTTTATATCGAGAATTGAATTGTAAATGTGAATTAAATGTGGAATTTATACAAGTTTCTTTCTTTTTTATATCTAGCCTTCCTATAACAGAGTTTCGCTCTAACACGTTGAGAGAAATTGCGGAAATTCTCCGACAACACGTACCTTCTACAACACACTTTCGCTCTAACACGATAAGGGATATTACAGAAATTCGCTTATAATTTTTTTTGTTTATGCTTTGTGTTATACATACATTAATATTCATAATCAAAATGAAGTTGAAAAATTATTTGTTTTTAACCCTATGCACTCGCGAACTTTTTTAAGTTTCAAAGGACTACTCTGGAAATTTAGTGTTCTTTTGGAAAGAGAAACAGAAAATTACAAACGTTTACGATTGTTTATTTACTTAGTTAATTCATTTTATTTTAAAACAAAAGAAGTGTTTGAATCGACGAAGATATAGAATTTAATTCAAAACTTAATCTCTGAAGAAAATTATGCGTGTCGCCATAGCAGCGCCAGTCGAGTTTCTTTTTGTACTGACTCTTAGTCTCACACAACACGTAGGAACTTATTTATCGTGTTGTAGAAGGGTTATAGGCTTTATATTTCAATTTGTATTTTATATTTCTTTTTTTTTAAGTATTCCGTTGTCTTGGGTATGAAGTAAATTTTGTGTACAATTCTAGGTTTATAAGTAAAAAATTACATCAAGATCGGTTTATGGCAAATATTTATGAGTATGTTTAACAATAATCTATAATATTTTTTAACACGTTAAACACGGAGATAATTTTGTTTTATTTTTCATTTAGGTAACACATCCTGTAAGGACTGCTGTGAAACCAGTTACAATAGTTTGAAAAAAAAAATAGCTACAAATTGTAGCAAGAAGGTCTCAACATTTTGTAATACTTGTAAAGATTCTTGTTTAAAATATTTCAATATAATTCTAAATATAAAGTAAGTATAATTCTAAATAAAAGTATTATATTTTAAATTCGGTACTCTCGGTCTGCAGGGACCAACGTCGTCCGAATGGAAAGTTTAGCATCGGTCCCCGAAGACCGATACAGCGTTTGACGTATTAGATAAAGCAAAATACACAGGAAAAGAAATAATGCTTTAAGAAAGTAACATTAATGCTTAATGTGGTTGGACATTTTTACAATGAACTATATATGTTAATTTATATCGCTTCAACTGCATTCGTGTGATTATTAGTGACAGATACTATAACAATAAAAAATGGTTTTTACAAGATACTAGAGAACGTTGACTTCATTAAGAATTTGAATACTTATGGAGATTTATGGTAACTATTTAAATCTTTTTCCAATGTTTTATTAAATTTATGTTTATGATAATGTTCGCAGTATTTTTTACTAGAAAACTCGATGATAAGCTGTTTCATTGTTGATAGACAGTTACACATAGATATTTAGTTTAGAGATTGAATGAATTTGCTGTGGGATAAATTTTAAGTTTGTTTTGCTTGTTTTTTTTTTTTTTTTAGAAAGATGCTTTGGTACTTATAATGTATTGGGTAAGTGCAAAAGTTCGTGCCCGATTTCGCATTAAAATACAAGTAATTTGACATGTAAAGTTTGTTTTCATTAATCAATCATATAATCCCCGTTGCTTCGTATGATCTTGTTCCTATTTTGCAATAAGTTATGCACAACGTGATCGTCGATCAAGAAAGGTCGGCCAGAGCGTGGTTCGTCGTTAAATTGAAAATCATCACGTCTAAATTTTGCAAACCACTTTTTCACTGTTCGAAGAGCTGGTGCACGGTCTTGATAAACATTCTGAATGTTTTTCATAGCAGTTCCTACTGTTACACCTTTGTGGAATTCGTAGAGCATGACGCGACGCAAATGAATCTTTTCTTGGCACATTTTTTAAATCTCTTTTCACAATATAAATACTAGCAAAAAACAAAAGACTGCTGTTAGAATAACAATTGAATATCGCACTTCTTATCTGCTATGCAGTTTGCGCAAGCAACACCAGATGTGATTTGCAAATAATTATTTTAGTCACATGTATTGAAATCGGACATGAACTTTTGCACTGACCGAGTACTTCAAATCTATGTACCACTTTTCTTTATCTGTTGGAAGAGTAGAATACGGTATCAATGTTTTGCCATATACCTCAATTATGTCCTCTGTACATCAATAATGCGATGCATAATTATCATTTAAATTTTCTGGGTCCACTAAACATTTTCGCGAAGAATCCGCGTCTCGGATTCGCGCCGAGACGAGGCAAGGTGAGGTTCATCGAGAGTTAAAATGTGTAAATATATAAAAACAAATACAAGTTATAAAAAATAACTACATACCGAACAATGCACCTAAGATTGCAATCTAAAATATTTTTTAAGTCACATGTCTCATTAAAAATGTCTCATACAGAAACATGTCTCATTAAAAAAAAACTATTTAGCGAAGGAATCAATATTATAGCAAAAAAAAAAAGAGAAAAATGTTTTTCGAATTCAACCAAGTGTGCAATTCAAAACAGTCTGCTATAATAACTATTAGAATCTATTAAATCAAGTATGTTTCTTCCTCCTGTGAATTCGAATATTGTATATTAGTTTATGCTCAGCTCAAGCAACATGGATCCTCTCAAATCGAGAACAGTTTTATTCGAACATAATTAATTATCCTCGCTGTGATTAGTCAACTTTGCTTTCGAATGGATGCCGCGTGTTTTGCCGAAATGCTGATGAAAGATGCGGCATCAATCCGGAAGCAAAGCTGACTAATACGAATAAGACTAATCTCATCGAGAACAATTTCAACCGCGGAAGCTTAAAATCTAGAATAATTAATTATCGCGCAAATCAAAGGAAAGCAGAAGGTCGCAGAGGTAGACCGGTCTAACAGAGGGTGGAACGAAATATCTAGTTAGAACGATCGCTAAAAGTCGGCGGCGTGTTTCGCCTGAACGTAGGAAGCTGCCCATGAAGTACACTCGTTTATAACGGCCGGGAAACAAAATTAAATTGTAATTGCACCATGTATATAACGGCGCGGTGCCGCCTAGGTAAGCGCCCTGCCGACGACAACTAATTACATTTAGGTGCCTCACTTTTACCATGACGCAGAGTAATTGCCTTGGGTAGTCATAATGAAAAAGTATCGATTGTTCGTGCCTGTGTTGTTTCCTTCTTCTTTCCTTTCTTTACCGGTTAATAAGTTCTTTTCTTTTTTTTTATTCCCGATACAACTCAATCTACGAGTCTAAGTGTATTAAGAGCAATCGCGTTTCTCCGATCAAGGACTGAATTGTAATTCACGATTAGCGCAAATAGTTTGCTTTATGCAATAACGTGTCTGCCGAGAGACAAGCCAATACAATGTTTGCGTTTGTTCCTATCATAAAGTGGTTGATTGAAATTTCACAGCATATATGTGTGTGTAACGTTTATACATACCTACGCACACACGTGCTTCTCTATTGCGTTCAATATTCATTTTGGTTGATATAATTTTCAAATAATTTGAAACGCGTTGCGAGCATTATCCCTTCATTCGTTTGGTAATACATATATCGATATTACCGAAATATCAATGCTTTCATTTAAATGATGACGTTTAAATTATCGTAACGTTATTCTTCTTCTTTTTTTACTTTTATCTGCCTAATAACTGTATAATTTCCTTTGAAAATGATCATCCGTGTGTATAGCGTATTTATTAAAGCTGGTATAATAATGTTCTAAGCGATTTCAATGTTTCGTGAAAAGAATCGCAAATATATTTATTTAATTATATGATACAATGTAATACGTTGCTGCATAAGTTCTGTCCTTTAATTTCCTAGTGTGAGAGATGTAATAATTTTATACTTTATAAGAGATCTTGAAAAATTTAAGAATGATATTTTTGTCAGTTTATTGTTAATCAGAAATTCGGGAACATTTTTGTAAGCGATTTAAATTATTAGTACTACAAAGGATACGTAAGATACTCTTTCTTTAACCCTTTGCCCTATAACCACGAGACACACTCGTGGCGCCGATTCTGGTTAACACGTTAAACGCCACGCCGATTTTGGTCGACTTTCCGTTAGTCTGTGTGGTGCGATACTAATTAAAAAACATTTGGTCGCAAAATTGTTAAGAATTTAAGAAGAAAATTGTAAAAGTTTGGAAAAGGAAAGTCGTATCTTTGTTTAATGTGATTTAATAGAATCCATTAATGAATTATAAGGTATTATTTTTAAAAATTGATACTGTCAGTTCTCAGAAACCAACGACGCCTAAACGAAAATTTCAGCGTGGCGCTTGTGTTAAAATACAATAAAAAGACACAACATTTATGATAAAGTTCAATTTTAACTTTAACTGTAATTTAAATTTACAGATTGAAAATTCGGAAATATAAAATACATGTAATATTTCAATATTTTGCATTTGACGGAGTGTCAAAGGCGTGAATAACTATTGTTAATATGCATGAAGATTGAAGAAATGAAAATAAGTTAAAGGGTTAACCCACTATAATCAGAATTTTGGCTGCTTATGAGAAAAACAATTACGATTACGATTTTTCAGCTTAATATAAAAGTTTATAATTAATAATTACTGTATGTAACAATAAAATATAATAGAGCGTATAGTGAGTATAGTGCATTTTCAAAAATCTACTTTTTTCGGTATTTTGCAGCGGACAGAGCTTTTGCAGTAACCTAATATTATCACCAAAAGATGTATTTTTATTCTTTTATCACTATTATATCGAGTAAGTTACCTAAGACAAGCTACCCAAACAACTCCTATAATTCTAGAGATAGAAATAAATGTTTGAAATAAAAGTTGTTTGTTCCGGGAGAGCCGAGCTGAACGGAGAATGACCGTAGCGACAAACTTCTACGGCGAGGAAAATCTTGTAACCGTTCAGCTAAGGGAGAATTTAAACGACCGTGAATGATCTTAAAAGACCAACATATCTAGATCGATAAATTTGTCTCTGAATAGTGTTTGTAGTAACATATCTGTGTCATAATTGTGCAGTGACTCATAAATCATATTTTATTATTATACTATATTAATTCTTTCTTTGATGTTACTGTTAATTATTATAGCAAAAAAACCTTGATTTTCACTTCGAAAAAAAAAGATAAAATGATTTGAACAAAATTCTGTATGTATAATAAAATGAAATCAATCAGATTAGCAATGAATTCTCTCTTGAAAATTGTCAAATTATGAGTTTGAAAAATGTTGCATAAAAAGCTAATACCTAACAAAGGCCCTAATAATTTGTGAATCATATTGAAAAGTTCAAACGATACATAGTTCCATACAAGGTAATATCCTATTCAACAGACCGTGGAACATAATAAAATAAATTGTGCCTGACATTTAACAGAAGTTCACCAGACTGCACTGATTTTTACGCTCACGGAAAATACCTGGTTCGTTAGACTTGCCCGAGTGAAAAGAAAGTGCAAAATCACCAAGAAGAAGAATTATGCGAAGAAGTGGACTAAAAAGGGAAAGCACAGTTTAAGTACTCGCTGGAGTGAGAGGGCACTGGTACAGAGACAAGGTGCTAATGAAATAGTCGGTTATGTTTTAAGTACTGCTGCTTAATGTACATTTCTGCTCGTTTCGCGGCACTGAGCCGAAAGTTTTGGTTTAACTTTCGTCGACTGAGCTCTCGCCTCGGTAATCTACAAATGGCCGCTTTCGGCAGTGATAAAAGAGAGAACTGGAAAAGAAAAACAACAGGAAATCAACTTTCCTTCGGTTCGTTTTGTTATTCCAACAATTGCAAATATAAAACATCGGGTAGTTTAATTTTCGCCAAGAAGAAATAAATAAAATTGATAGAAACTTGCGCGATAAAATTAGCAAGATTTTTTCTCTATGAAAAAAATTTACGTTGGTAAACCTTTAACTGGGACATGTGCGGACTACGGATATTTGTGCAAATTAATATTTTTATAGAAAACAGGTAAAGAAATGAGACAGAAATTTTTTTAGCACCGGAGGGTTTAAAACATATATTTTTCATTTTGTATAATGCACATGTTCTGCGTATTGCATACTTTTTAAATGTTGCATACGTATCTGTTGCATATTTCATAGATATTCGGTTGACTGGCCACCGCGTTTAGAATCAGACCATAAAACAATTAACAAATAAGTTATTAATAGCTTTCTCGTCTAACTTTTCGTTTTTCCAAATCGACACATTCGCGCATTTACGGGCATTCACAGGTTCGTGGACTATCATTGTAACTGACAAGATGCAGTTATCATTATTTACATGTTGAATGCACATATTTTGCACATTACGATATATTATACCAGTATAAACATTGATAGTCCAGATATAAGCTATGGAAAAGTTTCGAAGCGTAACACGAGGCCTAACTCGTGGCAGCTTAAGGGGTTAATAAGATATTTAGTTTACTAACATTTCAACGGTGTCTAGGGGCTGAACGAAGGTTGGTGGGAGCAGACCATGGTCTAAGAGACTTAGGAGCTAGCGGTCACCCCTTGAGTGCATTCTCCTGTTCCAGGGTGTCTACCGACGCTTTAGGCTTTCAAGATCATTAATTTAAGGCTGCCGCTGGCATTGCACGCTTCTGAATTCTCGATGTTTTCGAGACGTAGACTTGGAAGGAAAGAATGTCCGAGGAAAGAGACAACAGAAAAAAGTTTTTCAAAATACATATACACCACCGCTCAAAAGTATCCGGATGCTTGCTTATTTTTGACAGAATGTAATTTATGATTTTGTTATTTAATTGTTATCGTCAGAGCTACGTGTAGCAGAAGATTATGATAGGATAAAATTGAGCATTGTGAATTAATTATTGGGCTAATACGCAATAAAAATGACATTAAAGTCTATAATTGTCAAACCTTATGGAACTGTTTTGTTAGTTGAAAAGTTCTTTATATTTGGGTTATTTAATTGCTAACCTATGGATTAAATAATGACGTTCTTTTACCATGGTTAATTCAAGCAGTGTCCTTCTATGAATCGTGTATTTACTTTTAATATACTATTGGCAAAGTTGTATTAATATAATTTCAATTAACAATGTGTCGATGCCTCAAGAAGGTAGTAAATATTACTTTCAGTCATTAAATTGTCATTAATTTATATGTTTTAGTAACATTTATGTATTATCACTAGAAATCGATCAAGTTGACAAAATCAGTGTCCGGATATTTATGAGAGGTAGTGTATGTCAATACGTGCGATGAACCTGCATTCTGATTCAGAGAAATTGTTACTTTTAATATAATAACTGGTATTTTACAATGTTTAAACGCGTTCGGGTTTTCGTAGGGGTTTTATTTCATAATGGACTTCTTTCAATAATAATTGCTTATTGGCAATGTCTTAATGTGGAACTTTTCGTTCCATATTATTATAGTGTAGATCGAGTCGAACCGGATAATAAAATCGGAAAATAAAAATTTAGTCAAAAGAAATATTTTTAAGCTTAGAAAACTTTTTTATTATTAATATTCAAATTAAATGCATATTAATTACGAATTTATAATAGAAAGTTAACTTTCTAAATTCTGATTATTTTTTCGCTGGAAAAAAAAATGATCCAATTCGCCTTGGTTTATCCTGTGTATGAATACTATTGATATTCATTGATTATTTAAATCGTGTTATTAATATATTTGAAAATTTGTTTCACATTTTATGAGGAACAATTTTGTTTTAAATGACGAATCACACTTTGGACAATCATCTATAACTGCGAAATTAACCTACAAATAGGTTTAAGTCAGAAATTGTCAAATTTTTTAAACGCAGAATTCAAAAACTGTTAGAAGATTGGAAAAAGGTCGAGAATAATGATAAAGTAGGAATACCTGAATAGGAAATAATTTTATTAAATATTTTTATAAAAAAGAAAATTTATACATGCATTCATAAGAAACCGTACGAATTTAATGACTAATCCAATAATTGAACAACATAAAATTTGTTTATAGAAGATTACAAAAATTTCCCTAAAAAAGATCTTATTTATAGATTTTTAACATCGATAGATAAAATTAAAAAATGTAAAAATTAACAATATTTATTTTATACTTTGTCATTTGCTTAAACATTTAAGAAATATCGAAACGAATAAAAATTGCAATTCTTTGAATTCAGATAATACTTGAATGATATCAATCACGAGATTTTGATTACGATGCATGTATTTAAGTTTTATAAAACTACATTTATATCATCAGATTTAATTTCTATCGTTAGGTGTGCAATTACCAAACGACGATTTATTAAGACATATATTTAGTTAGTTGTGAAAGTGAAAAATATTATTTTAATTATATTTCACATCTATAATATTATCTTTCCTTCAACATTTTAATTGCAAATTAACCTGGTGCTCCTCAATTAATAATTAAACTTCTATTTCGCGTAATTGGTCACGCTTCGCTGTAACCCACGTTTAGTAGAAGTTAGATAATGCAAGTTATGTGGGCTTACTCCACTTCTCTCATTTTAATTATTCAAAATTTATATTGTTTAATTTCCTTAATTAACACTACCTGTGTTCACTGAAGAATAAGAGCATTGAATGAAACAGAAGCTTAAATTTGAATGAAAAAGCTCCATTGTAATATTTAGTTAGAGAAAAATAGCATTTGTGCTAAATTTCTCAGTTTGATTTTCTTTCGCAACTGCTTTATTTAAACAGTATAACAAAAATTATCCTTGTTTAATGAAAGTTGCATTTCTGTCAATTACCGTGGACTACAGATGGTCAACAAAACGAGTAACTTATTATTTCAAATTCAATCTTTTTTCATTTTGGATGCGCCTCGCGGACGATTCATCCACAGTGAATTTGAAAAATGAAAGATGGAGTATTTATACTTCGAATTCAATTCACCAGTTTTCGAAATATCGGCGAGTGAAATCGTGTGTGTCGTGATTGAGTTAATTTGTTATTGAATAAGTTTAGATTTATCACTGCCGCTTCACTGCGGATGAATCATCCGTTCAATTCATCAAAAGTAGAGACTTTACTTTGTTTACTAGTCACTTTAGATGAAATCCAGACAAAAACAATCTCCACATCTTTCGCTGTGGATAAATCATCCGGGACGCACGTCCGAAGTGAAAAATCTGAATTCGCCTTTAAAATACATAATAGAGATAAGTTTTCTTTCATTAAAGCTGTTGCTGCTTCCGCAAGAATTTCGTGCCACAGCACCTCAAACTGCGTCACTTCCGATTTGTCACCGAAATTTTTTTCTCGAAGCATAAAAGCTTCTGGCTCGGAATAAAATACGACCTTCGGAATAATAAATCGTACC